>JAALXK010000393.1:0-48381 GCA_012977745.1 Fusarium anguioides | reverse complement strand
ATTTATATTACTGAAAAGATATTTACAGTGCAAAATAGGCATTTGCAGTGCTAATGTAGCTGTTGTGGGTTCAATAAGAGATATGCACCAGGGGTGGTGTAGATAACAGAGCCCTGTGATTGACTTTTGGCAGGGTTCGCCTGAGACAGTAAGACGCAAGCCTCCCCTGAAGCCTCGACTGAGCTAAAACTGAAAGGCACTGTGGAGAGCTTCCCCGAATCTTTTCTGGCAATTGGTTTAATTTCGACAGGGTCTTTGCTTGGTAGGTTAGGGGACGAAACGCAACACAGACAAGGTGCTTTCCTGCAAGAGAGTCTCCTATACTATTAACCCTCCGGATATACAACCTGATCATCGATTCACAGGTATAACTAAGTCACATACTTATTTTTGAGGTGAATTATCAGGCAATGATTGCGACATCATAAGGTCTTTCTCTCCTCTCTTTTGTTTATCCAAACAAACATCCGTCACCTCGACGATGGATCAAGCAGACATCCCCGCGCTGCTGGCGCGCATGGCGAGCAATGAAGATGCTTCGCGCAAAATGGCAGTATTCAAACTGCAGAACTCGATTAATGATCCAGCGTTTGCTGACGTCTTCATCTCTTCGGGAGGTCTTGTCGTTCTTCGTCGACTGATCATGACATCTGCCGGCAACACGCTCGCTTATTCCCTTCAAAGTCTGACCCGATTGTTAGAAGTTGATATGGGATGGGATATCTTCGAAGGCCCAACTGCCAGCGATCTTGTCGAGCGTGTTGTCGAATTGATCGTTACAAACCCACTTGTCAATATCCTGAGAGGCGCAATGTCCATCTTAGTTGCTCTTGTTGGCCACTCCCAGTCCACCAACCGAAGCGACACCGCGAACCGAACACCAGGGACTTTTGGCTTCCGCGCGCTTAAGCCTGCCGTCGCTGTACACCCGAACTTCTTCGAGTTAGTGATACAGCAACTGCAGAGTGCAGACCATGCTCTGTGTGCCAACGCACTCATGCTGATCAACGCCCTGATTCGAGACGCCGTGTCCAGCGAGAGTTCGATGAACGGCGGAAAAGCCAGTGCGGGGTCAGGAGAGGACTGGGCCAAGTTCATCAAGCGACTTCAAGACTTGGGGCTTATCAAGGCAGTTCACAGGCTGATGCAGAGCTCTGCGCTTCAAGACTTAGCGCATCCTATGCTGGAGTTTCAAACGCTAACGAAAATTCTATTGAGAAAGTGGCGCGAGGTTGACGTTGACCTAGAGCGGCCAGAGCATCGAAGAGCTCTAAAGGGCCTTCATCTAGCGAGCGCACCGGAGCGAGTTCCCGTAAATGGGCACTCCCCGGGGCAAGACTCGCACGAAACTCCAGGAAAGAAGGGAAGCAGACGACATAATCCGGAAAAATGGAGGAGACTGGGATTCGAGACGGAGAGTCCTGCACAGGAGTTTGATATGACTGGCTTCTTGGGGATGATGGACCTGACCGACTATGTGCGCAGAAACGAAGACGGGTTTCAGAAACTGCTGCTTGAGCAGGCGGGGAAGCCTACATCTGGGCGCTGTCCCGTGGCCAGGGCCAGTTTCGCTGTTACGATGATATTGTACGACCACTTCGACGTTGACAAGACGGATTTGGATGATGTTAGGGGCTACCAATTATTGGAAGCCAAAGATCACGACAGATTATTCAGGCCCTTGCTTCTTCAGTGGTCTCGGCTACACACTGCAGGCCTGTATGCCTTCTTCCGGGTATGGAAAGTTACAGGCGCGGAGCAGCGTGACTTTGAGAAGGTGGCCGAGCTGATTAGGATTCTGGTTGACCACGTCGTCGGAGGAGCTACAAGGACAAAGGATGTCGCCGAGGTCGAAGAGGAGATGCAGGAATACGACGTACCACGACTGCGCGACCAGCAGATGGGTTTGTTGGAGATGTCGTTTGAGAACACCTGGGGTCAACATCTGCAACAAGTAAGAGAAGAGCTGAAGCAGGAGGCTCTGCAGTTCGTCAAGGAGCAACGAATCCGATGCCTTCTCCAAGGATCTTGGTTCTCAAAGCCTACGCCCAAGCGAGACAATGGCGCAGTTAAGCACCGACTATTCACACCCACACCATGGCGATATGCGAAGCTTTCTCACAACCGGCGATATCTACACTATGCTGATTTTGAGGAAAAGACCGTATCGGTGCCTTCCCTGGATTCGCTGGGTGAAAAGGTTGATCTCAGCACCATCAGCTCTGTTGTGTCCAATGTGTCAGCGCCCAATGAAGATACGAGGAGCGCCATGAGTGATATCATGGGCAAGGGCGCAGCTCCCAAGACGACGACCAAGATCACTGTCTATAGCTTCGTGAACCCCGCGGAGGCGGCACGGGGAGCCGACGACAAGGAGCAGCCAATCTTTACGTTATGGCCACTAAGCCACAGTCTGGCCTCTGAGTGGCTGGATGGACTGTTGATGCTACTGAACCAATCACCCATCACAACAGAAACTAACAAACTTGTGAACCTGGTGAGCGAGTATGGGCTTAAGATTCGATTATTGAACGTGCGAATGGATTCCGCGTTTGAGGGCCCCGAGCCTGGAGCAGGTGTGATTCCGAGCCGAGATGGCCTTGACGAGGATTACTTTTTCGAGGTGTGAGAGGAAAGATTATGGAGCACATTGCTGATTTTCTTTTGTTATATATTTGGGGGGGGTTTGTTGGTTTTTTTTTGCGATTCATAACTATACCCCATATCGTTGCGCGACGAAGCCAATAGAGGCAGCATAGCGAGCGTTGTTTAGATGAGATGAGTATAATTGCATTAAGAGTATACTATATATGAGAAGCGTAAGTAATTAGCTTACTTTGGAGGCTTACCACTGGCATGACAGTTTGTTGTACCTAGTGTTGTCTATTCATGCATTGTAAATAGTATGTCTTTGATGAAACGTTCAAAGCCTTTAATGTGGCCGTTTCACAAGGCATAAAATTGATTTCTATGGCATATTATGATTAATCCTCGACTGTACTTTGTCCATGTCTTGAACTGCTATGACCCTGGCGATGTTTGAACTTTGAACTTTGAAATTCGGTTCCAAAGAAAGTAATTGACCCTCCAGTCCCTCAGATGGCGGTCACTCATGCAACAGCAATCCATCCCAGTTAGTGGAGAGGGAGAATTGGATGGGCTTGGAATGGTTCGGCTTCAGGCCGATTCGGAGACGGGCCAAGGAAGCGGTCCGGGGGGCACGGGGCTCAACAATGGATCAATGGGACTAAGAACCAAGTCAAGATGAAGAACTGGCAGGTATTTGTGCATACAACTCCACAGACGAGAGTCTTTTGTTAGATACCGACTGATGCCCGAGTCAAAACAGTCAGTCAGAGTCAGTTGCAGACAAACTTCATGATAGAATGTTTTGGAAGGTTGTGGGTAATCTTCCGATTAACATTGGATACTTAACTAGGACTTTCCGAAGTACATACATGAGTACTTACCTACATGTACAGTTGGGCAGCTCAAGCCGATTTTCTATGGAGCTTGGACCTTGGAAGATGCGGGAGTGGATCTACAGATAGATCGTGGATTATGGTGGTTGGGTCGTGTACCGATGGAGAGAACCAATTCTGCTGGCATGGTTTGCCTGTCTGTTTGATATGGGCTGAGGTTGTGTTATTCCTCAGCAGCAGAGTCCATCGTAAGTGTAACTCTCGGAGTAATATCGTCATATATAATACTGCCAAATATTCCATTCATTGTTTCCCAAACTCCGTAAAATCTAGACCCAAGACTGCACTCTAATTGAGTCTATATACATGGGACTAGTACATTTGTTTGGTGGAAGGATACCTACCTACAGTACTGAGGCACACATCAAAAGCGGTGACGCCTCGTCTTCCACTTGGCTGGCTGCAACTGGTGTCGCGTGCATAAGCGTGAGGCCCCTCTATGAGGTGCGTGTATGTACGCTTCGCTGGAGAGGGGAGAACAGTAAAAAAAAAATACAACCCAGTTTTTAGCTGTACGAGTTACAAGCAAGCTCCCGGGATGGCCAAGTAAAAGTACCCATCGGAGCCCAGCCGAAGAGGATTGCGGTGTGCAATTCGATGTTGATCGTGTCGTGCGCGCAGGTATGGTTGGGCTCTCTTGTTTTTGTTTTTATTTTTACATTTAGATGTATTTACATATCAGGAAGAGATTGAGAGAGAAGGCGGAGCTACCTACCAACCTAGTCTCTGTATTTATTTTTCTTCTTCCCACCTCTTTCTTCTCTTTCTTTTTCTTTTCTTTTCTTGGTCAGTCAGTCATCGACATGACCCTCTTCCAATAAAGACTCAGATTGTATGGGTTGGAGAGGGGAAGACAGACAACAATAGCTGAGTACCAACAGCCTCCTCAGGCCTCTCTCTCTCTCTATCAAGGGAGAGAGGCATTGCTGCGGGCTGCCAGCCCTGTGAAAACTGGCTGAAGATCAGCAAATTTCGGGCTGATTCATCCTTTGACCGAATATTTCGTCTTGACCGAATTCCTTCCATCACCTTACCTCACCTCGTCAGATCCATTCTCAAGGTACGTACTCCTTCAGGTTTCCCTGTGGAGATCCTCAATCTTGGCCCTCCCAGGCTGGAGACCACCCCTGAAGCCTGAAGCTGACAGGAAACGTGCCCGTTCAGCAAATCACGACACGGAGAAAAAAAGCTGTCCCCTGAAAAAGGACAGCCAATCTTATCGGGAATCTGTACAATCTGTTCATGCAGTACGGTGCAAACTGAACAACAAATTAAACTCTCCCCCTACTCCCTCAGCATCTTCGGCATTACAACCGTAATCTTGCGACATTCCGTTCCTTCTTGGACCAGAAACCTTCTCTTGAATTGCGGATAAGCTACGCCTCGGTATGTTTTTGCCCCTTTTTTCCATACTACTCGTCAGCTTGTGTGGCTTCTTCTTTTCTTGATTAGCCCACGCCTCGTATCAGTCCCCTTTTAACATGTGGTCTCCTGCCAGCTTGTCCTCAACTGATCCTCTGCTGCCTGACACTACCTATTATCGCTCCTTGCGCTAACTTTTAATTGCTTCACTCAGCTTGTCACAGGAGTATCCATTCTTTAACCTTCAACACGCAATCGACTTTCGTCACTCTTCCTGATCGGTAATTTTGTTGCCTATCTACCAAGGCCATAAAAGCATTCACTCCCGATTCGCTATATCATTCTACACCAACAACACCGTTTTACGATACTGCTACATTGCACGAATCAGCCATCATGTCTCGCATTCAGATCCCTCTCGACGTTATTACGTCCCGCCTCAACTTGGGAGACCGCTTCCAGGGTCTTCGGTCTGGTCCTCTCAGCGGCCGCTTCTCCAACCTGCGACCCGTTGGCGAGTTCCTCGACTTCAAGCGTCTCTCCAAGCCTGCCAATTTTGTTGAGATGCAGTCGCGTGTCAACTACAACCTGAGCCACTACTCCAGCAACTATGCTGTCATCTTTGTTATGCTCAGCATCTACGCCCTGCTCTCCAACTGGCTGCTGCTCTTCGATATCATTTTAGTAGTCGTCGGTATGTGGTTCATTGGCAAGCTCGATGGCCATGATCTTGAAATTGGTACTTTCCGTGCCTCTTGCTCGCAGCTTTACACTGCACTTGTTTGCGTCGCCGTTCCTCTTGGTCTGATTGCTTCACCTTTCACGACTCTGCTCTGGCTCATTGGCGCATCTGGCGTGACCATCCTCGGTCACGCTGCATTTTTGGACAAGCCTATCGATGAGGCTTTTTCCGGGGAGGCGGTCTAGGTGGTCGGCCGCAATCTCCCGAATTCGCGCCCCAATGGGGAAGACCATCGAGGCGCAGACAGGGGAGAACAGACGGGGACTCTGCGTCTCGCGGACGTCAAAGAAGGGACGTCCGTGTGGAGGAATTGGATTCAGATGAAGACGCACGAGGCGTTGGCGCCTCGTCGGGCAACCGCTTCGCCAGTGACCCTCTTCGTTTTACGGGAGTAGATTTGGGTAATCGGGAACGGGGCTTGGTACGAATGGGTGATTATCAAGATTCGGAGGATTCAGAGGATGAAAGTGAGAGCAGCGAAGATGAAGAGTTTGAACAGTATCTTGCGGAACTTGCTCTCCATGATCGGGAGGAAGCCCTGGTACAGTCGGCAATGCACCGAATCGACCGTGCAAAGGCAAAGGGAAGAACGGATGTTGATCTGAACGACGAAGAAATGGGGGCTCTGGAACGACGACGCAAGCGAGATGAAGCGGCGAAAAAGAAGAAGACTAGCAAGAAGCGCAAAGACTCTCGAGTCGCTGTGCCTCTGACCCAGCTTGAGCCTTCATCACGCAAAAAGAAAGCACCTCCAGTGTCTGGTCAACCGCGAACACAGTCACGAGCTCGGCAATCTTCTTCTAGTAGCAACCTTGCCGAGGATCAAGACCGTTCGTCACGCCCTTCCATGGGTTATTTCCCACCACCAGCAACAGCAGGTCGACCAAAAGCAGGCACAACATCGTCCCAGCAGCCTCAAAGCAGAGTGAGGGCGCCTTCCAACAGCCGCCAGCCTTCCGACAGTTCAGTGATTGTCCGTCGAGGTAGAAATTCAAGCCAGGCTCCCCTTGACCCTTTCCAGTTTCAGGTCCCAGGCGCCCAAACATCAAGCCCAGCTGGATCATGGAGGCAGTTCTCAGGGGCTCAACGTGAATCCCGAAAGAGCTCGCGGCAGATGAATCACGGTGGATCAAGCGAGGATGAGAGCGAGAGTGAGGAGGAGTCTGATGAAGAGCGAGAAGCCTCGGTTGAGACGACCTCTAGCGATGATGTCGGCAGCGGAGCTCAGATTGTTGTCGAAGAGTCATCCCCTGAGCCTTCTAAGCCTGAGCCAGCCAGGAGAAACCCACCTCGGACTTCTAATTCATCATCATCCACATCCAAGCGAAAGCCTGCGGCAAGCAGTGGACGGCGTAAAAAGTAGAGAGCTATGATACTATATGATAGGGAAGAAAATACCCCCGTTCAGAAAACCACACTTCTAAATATTGATGACAGTCTTTCTGACACTTTAGAGAATATATTCGTGTTGAAATGGTTGTAAAATGTTCGTGATAACTTAGACCCTTGTTTCAAATGAATACTCGATAAATGGATGCCACCTATGAGTTCTATGGTACTACCTAGGTAGGTAGGCAGTAGTGAGTACGTACCTCCTCTCAAGGTACTGAGGTACCTGCCTATTCCTCGGCTCTAGGTAGGTGGTCGATCTAACCCCTGTAAAGCTGGACATGCCGAGGGGAGAGCTCCAGGAAAGCAACCCAATCTACATACCTAGTTCCAACAGGACGTGACGAAATAGTCACGACCCCAGACCAACCGGAAGTTCATCTCCATTTCCAACTTCAAGGGACCCAGTTGAACCTCTAGACTTGCATCCTCCACCAAACATCCACCGCACTATATCTTAGTATCGACCGATACCGTAACTGCTATAAACACCATGGCACCATCGTCATCATCAAACTCAGCCGCTGCATCGCGAAGCGCAAGTCGACGACTCATAAAGGAGTTGGATACATGGAGTTCAGAACAAAAGGAAGAAAAGGGCATCGAACGCCTCGGACCCATCAACGAAGGCGACTTGATGGAATGGGAAGCCGTCATCAACGGACGAGATATAGGCCATGGCTACGATGGTTTGCCTCCCTCCCCTTCCTTTCGTCATTCTCACTTACTAACATCTCTACAGAGGGACGCTGGCTCATTAACATCTCCATTCCATCGACATATCCCCTTGCACCACCCAAGATGACGTTCGTCACGCCCATCGTGCACCCTAACATTGCGCTTCAGACCGGCGAGATTTGCCTTGACTTACTCAAGGATGCGTGGACACCTGCCTATAGTGTTCTGGAATGTGTTCGCGCTGTGCGCATGCTATTGGGATGCCCTGAGACTGATAGTCCGCTCAATGTCGACGTTGCGGCGCTGTTGCGCTCGGGTGATGTTCTTGGTACGAGGAAGCTTGTAGAGTTTTGGTGTCGGGATTCTGATGGGAGATATGAGGGACCTTGAGATGTTGTCTGTCCGGATGTATGGGAATAAGAGATTGGCTTGGATAATGGAGTTTATGGCTTGAATATGGGTGTGGTCTAGTATAATAATTTGGGCATCAGATTGGGGCTTACAGACTTTCTTGGACATCTTGTATGCGTATTGAGCGACAGCACCTGATTCTGCAATGACATACAATTCTCTTTCTAAGCTCAATCGTGATGAGCTTCACGGAATATTTTAATACGTGATCTTGCAGCTAGTATTGGACAGCATAACAAACGCATCTGCAGATGCCCATCTATTCCATAATTCTTCCTCCACGTTCATCTTCGATGCTTGACCCTCTTACAGAAATATGTAAACCAACACAATATGCTCAACCCCGCCAGGGCAATTTGGCTTCCCTGAAGCCGCCGCATTCCTTGAGCAACGGGGCTTTTATTCTCCTCTCCATTTTGAAAAATTGTTCAAAGGATACACTACTAAACGCCATGACCTGTACCCGCCCAAATTGAATCGTGAATCGCCCAACAATCGCTATAATAGAGCACCCATTGCTACCAACTTTCAGTGCAGCCTAAATCTTCATAGCATCCATGGTGGATCATGAAAAAGAGGCCGCAGAAGCATGTTGGATCATGCTATCCATGTGAAGTGGCGCATGATTATGTTACTCGTTATAGTGGTAGACCTAGAACAGTGTTAATGACATATCTAGATCAGAAAGAAATCCGCTGCTGACCTTGTAGTTGGGGAGGCCATATGGTTGCCAGCCCAATCGCTTTGCCATCTTGGCGAAACCTTCAGTCTCAATGAGATGATAAAATGGGAAAGGAGGGAACATGGCACCATCGCGGTGCACATCCGCCTTGACCAGAAGAGCGGTACCTCCAACTCCATCAAGGGGTATCACCAAGTTACGATCACCGCCCTCGACGGCCAGGTACGCCATAAGCATTCGATATGTCGGCATCTCGGCGTATCCCTCGAGAAGAATGTCATCGGGGCCCATCTTGGCAGCGAGTGCCAGCGCTGTCTCGCTATCTTGCCAGCTGTTGAAGTCATACGGCCGCTCGGCCATCTGCTTGTGCTCATCGTCGTAATACCGCTGAAAACAGTTAGGAACAATGAGTGGCTTGTCAAAGGAAGCAAGATCCTGGATCAGCGTTGGCGGGGTCTCGATAATGTCGGCATCCAACCACAAAACCCATGAAGTATCAGGACCAAGGGTAGTAAAGAGCAGAGAATTTCGGGCCTTGGACATGACTGCACGGCGGGCCTTCTGATTCTTAAGCTTGTGGCGCTCGGCTTCGTCTTGGGAAACAATAGCAGGATCGAAATCCTGTCGCAGAATGATAATGCTTTTGAATTTGTCGCCCTCGCGCCCATGCTTCTGCGTCTTGTGGATATGTTCCTGTAGCTCCGTGGTGGCTTGGTTACCCTCCTTGGTCTTGGGGAGGATAAACCCCAAGGTGATAAGTTCATGGGGATAAGACAATCGCAACAGGTTATCCCAGTACCCGGGATAGAATCGAGACATTGGAGTCAAAATAAGAACATTCTCTCGGTTTGTGATGGGCGAAGTAGTAATAGTGACATTGTTAAGGTTGTAGTGCACAACAGGTGGTGGCTTGAGCGGTACGCCAGATCGGGATTTTGACTTTCGGTATGGTGAAGTCGGCGGCGAGAGATGATGCTCTGCGGTTATGGACTCGAATCGGCGGGCGGTGACGGACTTGCCCGAGGGCGAGACGAGGAAAACGACGATGAAGATGCACAGAATCGCTCCGAGCGCAAGGGTCAAGGGATTCGTCTTCTTGAGACGAACCGCCCCCATGGGTCGGGCCATGAGTGTTGTATTATCGCGCCTGGAAGGCGACGGTAAAGGTCGAGTATATGAGAGCGTGCGACAGCACCGGTTATCGCGAGGATATCGAGGGCATCAAGCTGAAAGTTGAAGCTGCCTTATCAGGATGCGCCGCAGGGGACACCTCAGGAATAAGTATTAGGGAGGGACCCGGAGGCTTCTCACGAAAGTGATTCAAGATCCAATCAGAGGACGTTGAAGAAGCGAAAGAGAAACTGGAAGAAAAGTAAGAAAAGGTCGTAAAAGGTGAGACCGAGTGAAGGGGTAATAAGAGTGAGGAATACGAAGTAGTTCTCTGGCTCTCCAAGGGATAATTAAGTGAAGACACGGCGACTGAAGGGTTCAGTTGGTCAAGTCACCCCCCAGATCAGGTCTAGTCTACAAGGTAGCGCTGAGCCCCGTGGTGAATCCTGGCCGTGCAGGTACAAGGTACTTACGACTCTCAGGTTTGAAGAGGCACTGAACTCTTAGTATTTCTATAGTCAATGACTTATACATGGAACTCTGCGATGGATTTTTAAATAGGTACAAGGAATATATAATCCAACTTGGTACAATACTTTCCCAGTCATGGCATCTGTCTTGATGTTTAGATGTAATATACTCGATGAAGTTCAAGATGAGGCTTGACAAGATCTCTGACATGAATCTCTGAAGAAGAAGAAGAAGAATGATTATTCGCTAATAGATCAAATAAGGAGAGTCCTAAAAAAATTTGGGTTCGAAATTTAATCTTCAACATTTGTAAACACTTGTACTAATGGTGATGGTACTGGTAGTGAAAACGAACAATGCTGATAATTATCATGCTTCCTCGTATTGGAGCACTAATAATAGTTACTCCACCTCGATTCAACGCCAGATGTGGCTTGATTTGTGGCGCCCTATCCATGACATTCATGTCTAGTACCTAGAGCATGTGCGCAAAGGCCTTGGCCCGACTTTCTAACCAACACAACCTCTCTTGCTCAATTACACTCTCAACCTCAACCTGCCAAATTCGTCGCAAAGTTTGAACTACAAATATCGACAAAAATGGCTGACAAGATGGATCGCGGCCTTGATGAGATTATTGCTGATACTGTACGTTATCATCTCCTTTCATGCCGTCTACCACAGTTCACGCACGCGCTCTCATCTCTTGATCAACCCAGGCTGACTTTTCTTTCGCAGCGCGCCAATCGACCTCGCAACCATCGTGGCCAGGGTCGCCGACGTGAACCCCGTAATGACTATCCTCGCGACGGTGTTAGAAAGGTTAGTTTTCACCCAGACATCAAGCAAGCTCCCATCATGAGTCTTTGTTGACATTGGCGGTGCAGGTTGACTTCCCTCGCCCTCAAATGATGCCTACTCGACCTGTACAACCCTCCTCGCAACTCGACCTTTCGGTGCTCGGAGTTTTTGTCGATTGAACGGCTTTCCACTCTGAAAATCCCTTGCTGACCAGAGCATCCCTCCCGCTTACAGTCTGTTCGCGACGATTCACGAAACCTCGACAGGTCAGAACAAGCCATACCTACCCGTATCTCCCGTTTGCTAACTGTATACAGCGAATGGGTCCATGACCGATTTGAGGAGAACAGTAATACTTGAAGTCCCTCCCCCCTGACAATGACGCTGTTTTGACCCTTATCTACAGACAACCGCCGAGCACCTACCCGTCTCCGTCGCGAATCCCCAGACCCGTGAGTCGTACCGACAGTCAAATGCGAACACACCCCTAACCATGTATGAAATAGAGAGTCCAAAGGATTCAAGCTCCGTGTCGAGAACATTCACTACGATCTCACTGAGGAAGACCTCGATGTTGGTAGCCCTTATGACTAGAATCGAGATATGGCGGCTTATAAGTATACAGGAGCTATTCCGGCGAATCGGGCCTATCATTTGTCTACAGCTACGATATGATCGCGCTGGACGATCTGAAGGCACCGCCTACGTGACCTACGAAGTGAAGGAGGACGCTCAGGAGGCGGTCAAGCAGTTTGATGGCGCGAACGCCAACGGTAAGTCCAAGCTAACTAGCCGAGCTGTGCAACCTGGCTAACGAGGCTCAGGCCAGCCTATTCGATTGACTCTTTTGCCCTCCCGGAACCCCTTTGATACCGCCGTTATGCCCGGCCGTCCATTGGCAGAGCGAATCTCCAGCCCGGGAGACCGAAGATCCCACTCGCCCCACCGCCGATATGACGACGATGATGCTGCCCGCAGAGGAATCGATAGATATGTTCCTGGACAAGGTCCTCGTCGTAGTCCCATGCCCCGGCAACGTGGACAGGGCCGAGGCCAGGGTGGTCGTCGCCCCGGAGCTCGACGTGACGGCAGAGAAGGAGGCAGAGATCAGGAGGGTAGTCGAGGTGGTCGAGGCAACCCTCGCGCTAAGAAGACACAAGAGGAACTGGATGCAGAGATGGCGGATTACTTTGGCGGAGACAATGCGCAGGTCGCAGAGCCCGCTGGCCAGCAGCAAGATGCACCCCCTGCCCAAGTTCAGGCTCAGGCACCTGCACAGACTCAAGCCCAAGCTGCGGTCGACGACATCGACATGATTGAGTAACTTTTTGGTCATACCCTTTGACTGTAATATCCTTCATGTTGATAACTATGTATACCACCAGAATGTTTAGCGCATTGCATGCAGAAATCCCCACCTTCAAACTGTTGTTAATATTTGACTTTATCAACCTCGCGTATTACGACGGTTCCATGCATACGATAGTGATCCCTGGACTTGTTAGTTCCATATTGAAGTCGGATTGTCATATGATAGGTAGGCATGTTTACCCCTGTGAAGCCCAGGTTTCGACCAGTGACAAGGCCATTAAAGGACATGTCAACGTTGATACTCATGTTGAAGCTGACGCTGTTACGATTACTCGGTCTTCGCTGCGGCCCATTGATGTCATGTCCATGCATGGTCGCCTGTTGATTGACAGTTCTCATACCACGCGTCATGCCTCCATCATTCTGGGTTGATACCCAGCGGGTAGTTTCGCTTCGAGTCTGTGTGATTGTGAAAGGAGACCCTGGAGTGGCTTTTGCGTCTTGATTTGTTGATCTTCTTGCCAGTTGTCGAGGGGATAGTTCTTCCACGCTGCCTTCTGAGTCTGAATCATATTCCGAGGAGTCTTCATCTGATAATGTGTCTTCGCCGGATGATAGATATACGCTCTCGGCATCATCGGTATCCCCGCCAGGTGATGGTTCGGCTCTCTTTTGTTTCTCCTTTTGTCGATATGTCTTGACCGGCACTGTTGTCTCAGCTTCTTCGATTTCATCTGGTTGCCGTGGGGTGGAACGAGAGACGGGCTCTGTATTCTCACAGTTGTTTTTTAACTGTGGTGATTTGGTGGTTTTAGGTGAAGATTGCTTCTCCTTTGCTGATGATGAAGTTGCTGAGGTTGTGTCCTGCTGGTATTGTGGTGAGAAAGCCATGATGGATTATGAGTTGAAGGAGCGGATAAATCGAGAACTGGTTTGTTTCAAAGGTGAAAATGAATAAGTTGAACTGTAATTTCTATTGCATCATGTCACAAGTTACAGTTCATCCTCCCTTGCCTATCAAAGGTTCGTCATCATGTGCTTTCTTCTTCAGAGGCGAATCGAATCGGCCAACGAATGGTTCCCTGTTTAGGATCCTTGAACAGTGACGTCGACCTCACCACCACAAACAGCATATCACAGTTTAAACCTCGGCTCTTCTATGACTTCTCAATTATTTGGTGACCATAACCAAGGTAGATTAAAAAAACATTCTCTACTCTGGCGGAGGCCTGGCGCTTGATGTATTGTTGATATGCTATAAGCTTCTCCCTTGGTAGTTAACGTTCTTAGTACTTCGTCTGTCTAATCGGATACAGGTAGGTATTCTAACTATGCAGAGTGGATTACAGGGTTGCGACCATTGGAAATAGCGGCGGAGACATCCCCGCATATTTAGCTACAAATAGATCATAAGCTCTAACTCTATCAATACTAATGGCGGTTCATCAACAATATATCTTCACCAAAACTTTCTCTCTCCTTTTTCTGCTCATAATAACCGTGCAATACTAAACGGAAAGCTTTCCTCTTGACACTTCTCTTCCAACCCTTTGCTATAATTGTAGATGAACTTGAACTTATAAGATAACCAGGTTCAGAAAGTGTCGGATCGGCCATTCACCAAGGCTACGGTTTGCGTTCCCTCCGAGTGACGATTAAGGACTTCTCAGTGAAGAGCTTCCGTAGTTGAAGAGAATAGATCTTGTTGTAGTGTTGGATTGATAGTAAGTGAGTGACTTGGCAATCATTCAAGTACTAATCTCACAGCTATATTGAGGCTGGCATCTAGGATAGCTATCTTGAGCACCTTAGGACATATGGCACTTGAGTCCCTTCATTGCTAGCTTCACGAGTTGGCTGACAACATCACTTTGACCTTTGACTTATCCTGGGCTGCTGCTTTTGTCGATACTACGGCTCGAGAAGGCCAGTCTTAGACTAAGACATGACTGGTTCGGGAAAACATAGATTTGAGATTCGAGACATGTCTGTATAATGGTGGATTTGTCTGTAGGGTATCCATTGAATTTTGTCTCTATGCAGGGTAATGTTGGTTTCTTCATATCCTATTAATCTATCTATAGTGGTAGAATAATTGTGCCTTTCTGATCTGGTTTAAAACGTAATAAACAGCTAATCCAGTAAGTCAGCTTATCACCCAAACTCCATGCTTGGGAACGAATCCCTGAAGGCTTTTCGCTGTGTATCGTACCTTGTAAGCCTTCTCGGAACAGGTTCGCTTTCTGTGCGTAAATGGTCCCGACTCGCGGCTATGTTCTACTGGGAAGAACTTATTCCAGTTGGGCACCCTCACTCGCTTCCAGATCTATAAGCGATGGCAGTTGAGGCTTAGGCGTCTGACCAAGATACATTTTGGTCCCTTCTTGCGCGTACTATGAAATCGCTGTTGAGCTTACACCGAATGCTTGAAGAGGAGGACTTGCGAGAATATTATTAGTGTATGGGGGAGGTATAGGTGCAGGCTATGGATACTTACATGGGGATCGTGGGTGGTAATTCTGATGCGACCTTGGGAAAGATATTTGAAAGAATGAGCAACAGAAGCGTGGGTGAGGGGTATTGCTTGACAATGTTTGGGTATTAGGTATATGATATCAACCTCCTGTGCTTAGCAGACAGAGTAAAGTCACCTAGCATCAGTTCCAATCAACTTAACGAATTGCCTATGGCAAAGCAAACTCGAGGTCGCCTTTGAGTAATTCAAGTACGCCGAATATTAGTAGACACAATCACTCGTTATTCAGCCCTAGAGAAACTCTCGAAATGGACTCAAACAAGCGTCTCCTCTCCTTCTCTCCCCTTTACTCAGGGTCGACAACCAGTCTTTCAAAAAATACAACAGAATCATCAGACGAGATTGAGAAAGTCAACTAGCTTGACTTGAACATACCTCTTGACCAAGCCATCAAGAAGTACAGCAAGCTTGTCCTATACTGCCTCTTCATCTGCATCCCCGTCATCGCATGGGGATATAGTTTTACCCTCACCACAGCCATCAATGGGATTGTGTCGTTTAAGAAGGACTATGGCACAAGGTATAAAGGCGAATGGATCATTTCAAAAAAAAAAAAAAATAAAAAAAAAAATAAAAACTTGGTTTGTCAAATGCCGCAACGCCTGCGGGTTCTGGCCTTGGTTCCCTACTGGGAGGATTTCTGCAAGACCGTATTGGTCGCCGTTTTTGTCTCATGACTGGTAGCATCGTTTCTGGTGTGGGTATATCTGGCATCTTCTTCTCCTCTTTTATGATTCCTGGACTCGCAAGTAAAAGGTTCATATACATGGCCGGCACGTTCCTTCAAGGAATGGCTGGTGGTATGCTTCAGGCGACAGCATGTACTTGGGTGTCGGAGAACGCACCCGTGTCTCGGCAGGCTCCAGTCATGGCCATCTTCCCAACTTTTGGGCTCCTTGGTCAGTTGTTAGGATATCTCTCTCTGATCCCATCAATGTGGTTGGTGGTTCAACTGGATATACCTCAGCTTTTGCAGCCGAGTGGTTGCTCTCCATTTCCGCGTTTGCACTCGCGTGGTTCATCCCTGATAGTTTTATATTTCTCTCCCGGAAATGTCGAGATGTTGCTGCTATTCAGGCAGCAAGACGCTTGTATGTGCCCAAGACCAGCCAGTTTGTTGCCATTCAACGCTTTCAAAATATCCTCCAGGAGGAGCGCTCGAGGGCCGTCAGCGATGGTACCAATGCGAGTGCCAATGTTACATACCTATCATGCTTTCAGCAAAAGAGCTTACGTAGGACTATTATTACTCTATTCGCTGCTATTTTACCGTCTTTGGTCGGCCTACACCTTGTCCTGTCGGCAAATATCTTCCTGGAGACAGTTGGGCTTGACTGCGACGATGCTTTCGTGTATTATTATCGCTGGAATGTTTTCCAATGGAACAGGAGCCATTTTGGTTGTCTCTCGACTGGGCCTCCGGCAGACCACCATAATACCACTTTGTACTACAGGCCTTCTCTGGACTGGTATGGGTATACTCGGCTTCTCTGATGGAGACTTCATCACTGAGGTCTGTGGAGGGTTCATGATCGCCACAACAATCACCGTGGGCCTTGGTGTTTGGCCTGCCAGCTACGCCTACGCCGTACAAGCAAGTTCCATGCAACTCCGGGCTGTCTCAACTTCTCTCGCTGGTGTGTTGGCTCAGTCAAGCGCCTCCGCTGTGTCATACGCGCTCCCACAGCTCTTTGGTAAAGATGGTCTTGAGCTAGGCGCCAAAACTGCCTTCTTTTATACTGGCACTTGTTTTGTTTCTGCTATACTGGCTTTAATTTTTCTGCCTGAGTTAAAGGGCTGCACTGTACGTGATCTCGATCGCATGTTTGCTATGAGATTGCCTGCGAGACGGGTCAAGCAGTACCAAGTCAATGGTGATCATGTGGTATTGTAAATGTCAAGATTGAAAGAATTCTCAGAATGGGGAGGTATATGGAATAACTTACGTTGAAATGTATATGTGTTGGCCTCACTAGGTAGTTTAATTGCAGCTCCTTATTTCGCTGTTGCTAACTTATATAAGCCACTTCATACTTCGGCACCCTGCTTACCTACCCTGTTCCCCGCGTCACTATTCCCATCATGCATTTACCTCAAGCAAACACATAGCTTATCACTCAAAGGACTTATTTTCTTTGTACCAAAGATGTCAGCTACCACGGAATCTCTACCCCAGATTGGACTTTTGTCCATTGGTGATATGGGTGTTGGTATCGCAAAGCTGCTGATTGCCCACGGCTTCGCTGTTGCAACCAATATCTCGGGCAGAAGGTATTGTACTTTACATTGCTAATACGAAGGCGGAAGCTCACAAATTTCTAGCCAGGACACCATTGAACGAGCTCGAGATGCAAAAGTTAAGCTTTTAGAGTCTGATACCGAATTAGTAAAGCAGAGCTCGGTAATACTCTCTATCGTGCCGCCTAAAGATGCAGAGGCCACAGCAACCCGTGTTATCAACGCAGCGATGGACGCCGAAAGCCGGGAGCCGCTATATTTCTTCGATCTCAATGCAGTTGCACCGTCCACAGTCAAGAATATCGCAACATCTGTTGAGAAATCTAATTTGTCTATATACTTTGTTGACGGAAGTATCCTTGGACACCCACCAAAAGCCAAAATATCATCTGATGTCAATAAAGTGTCTTCTATCAACAACGAAGTTTCTGACTGGGACTGCCCTAGAATTCCAATCTCAGGCCCATCTGTCTTAAAGTCACTGCCTTTCAGCGAGAAACTTCTAACTCTCCTGAATATGAACCATATCTCCCCCGATATCGGCGCTGCAAGCGGCCTCAAGATGTGCTTCGCTTCTTTGTCCAAGGGCTTTACTGCTATAGCTACGCAGTCATTTACAACGGCGCATAATCTAGGTGTTCTAGACGCTCTTCGGGATGAAGTTGCTAGATTCTCCCCAGCCGTTCTTGCAAATGCTGAGAAGAGCGTGCCTGGAATGCCACCCAAAGCATATCGATGGATCAGAGAGATGGAAGAGATCGCCCTCACTTTTCACGAGGAAGGAGGCTGGGACAAGGGAATGTTTGAGGGTGCTGCGAGTGTCTATAAGGCTATTGCAGAGGATGAAGTGCTTGGGAACGAAAAGGTTGGCAAGAGAAAGAGGGGAGCAACATTGAATGATTTGGCAGCTGTTGCAGCGGAGGGATTGCAGAAGAAGAGATGCCTACAATAGGATGTATCAGAACTCTCCAAAGAGTACAATTTATTCATGTTATGGTACTATAAGAGGGTAGTCATACATCTTTATGATACTTGCGCAAAAGCACTAGTTATGCAGATAAATCATCAACTCGGCCTTACCTATGCAACATAGATCCGGGAATTGGGAACGTTGAGTTTCCAATCGTTATTAAAACCAGGTTCGGTAAACATCGAGGCATCAGAAGATGTGACAAAAATACCCTCGTTGGAAAGAGCACCGAAGTGATTTTCCAACAATCGAGCCTCAGGCTGAGATGAGTTTGCTTCAGTCTCAGGCTCGACCTTGCTGGCTGTTCCAAACACTATACCCTTCTGTTGATTTCCGACTGGCTGGCCAGCCGAAGCCTCTGTCGATGCAAAGAATTGAATCTTGGAGCCTACAGGAACAAAATTGCCACCCTCCATGGCCTGAATGAACCTCTGCATCTCTTCCTCTTCGGAAACGACGAAATGGGTTTGCTCAGGGTCGAGTGATAGTAGTCCCTTCTTTGCGCCCCAGCCACCGCCTCCGCTCACTGTAATTATTAGCAGATAGAGCACAGCGTAGCCTGGAAGTTCCTTACAAATTTGATATAGCCGGCCGCCTTGTCTATAAAGGCTCATCAATTGATCCGATGTGGAAGCCGTAAGGTCGGTAATATTTTGGTCATCAGAAAATGTGGCCTCTTGGTTGGGATTCACAAAGGGAGAGCTGTCTTCTGACTGAGAAAATGTCGGAGGCGTGATCATTGCCCAGATACCCATAGGTGACTGGACCAAACTTGATTTCCGGGCATGCAGCTCATCGACTGCCGGCTCAAGCTCATTTGAAGCAGGGACCGATTTGTCATTAATATCGATTCGTCGCACGATATTACCGAAACTCTCGGTCACCACGCGAGGTTGAGTCAGGGGCATCAGCGGAGCCCAGATGCCAAGGTCGTTAATCGATGGGAGCTTCTTCTGGAGAGGAAGTGTTATTTTCTGTAAATGTTTCTTGTCTGTCTGCCCAACGAGCTTTGGTTGGCCGCTTGAAACGTCATAACGGCTGATAATAAGTGTCGAGGTCTTGTGGTTTTGAAAGGTGGTGTTTGTCAGAGGGATAGTGATATGTGGGCTGCCAAGGTCCATCGTCAAAGCTGACACTTTGTTGGCATCTGACCACTCCTTTGGTGGCGCTTTATCCCATAGCCCTGGTAGGATTGAGTCGAGTTTACCGCGGAGGATAGATAGCCCCTGAATGGGTTTGTTATTCAGCACAGGCGGAGCGATGTGATCGACCACTGCTCCTAGAGTGTGAAACTCGTCTGATTTTTCAGAACCCGATAGTAGTTCCACGAATTCTGACATGAATGCGTCCTTTTCTAGCCATTGTGCGTACTGGGGTGTTGCAAGAATGACGGCAGCATCATGGTAGCTAGGATTGGTGATGTTGATTTGAGACTTGACGGTTTGTAGCAATTGCGAAAGGTCCTTTGGCAAGTTAGCGGAGAGCATTAATCTTTCCAAGCAAGGACACACACTTTGGTCTTAGGATTCAACTCAACAGCAAAGTAATCTAACTGTTGATTTGTCGAACATGTCCTCCTCGTTATGACTGAGATGCTATTGAATATACGGCTCCTGGGAGCTCTCAATGCCAGATTAAAGGCCATTGGGATGGGTCTATGAATATTATGAAGTGATAATAACCACAACAGATATCACAGGTTGAAGTGAATAGCTCAATAATGCCCTCGGGACAACGTCTTGTCAATTCATTGTAAAGTCTAAGACAGCATCCATCTCAGTCACTGATATTGCTGTGCGAGCTTTTGTGGCTAGCTGCGCCACATTCCCCCAGCTGGTCCGATATCGTCCTGACAAGCAAGGAGTCACTCCTAGGATCAACAGTATTTAATGTGATGACTAATTCCTAGAAGTGCAATAGTTAGTCACTTCAGAATTTCTGACGTTATATTCAACAAATGGGAGAATCAGAAGACGATGTCTATCATTCCACTATAGGAAGATGAACTGGGTTGGTGCACTCTAAGCCACATTGGTACCGCCACTTTTGTCAGATGCACGGATACCCCTCCATGAGCTAACTAAAAGTTATTATTCCCCGCCATTAGAACAAGGTGACTCAATCTCTGAAATTGCAGAGTCACACGACGAAGTACTCTACCTATATCAATTCGAGGTGCAGATCATTGCTTGAAGCCCTAAAGCTACGGGCTTCATTCAGTCATCTTCGGCACAACGTTTAGACTCGTGGTGAGAGCACTTCGGGTGCGATCTGTTTGCCCAAGAGCAAGACGACCCTTAACAACCACGCGAGTGAATATGGCGACCAACAGTGGACGGGGAAACCCAAGTATGTCATGATTGTTAGGGGCGCGACCAAAGTACTAACCATAGTCGTATAGTCGCTGCCAGCGAGGGCCTCCAAGACGCTACCAGTACCCCCCCAGCCGTTCCCGCTGAGGAGAAGAAGGAGATCGCCGAGTCTGCTACCGGCGCCCATGCTTCAGGCCAAGATGCTGGCGCTCCCAAAGTAAAGACTGAGAAGGAGTGTATGTAAAACACGTACCCTTGATACAAATACATGGCCCTGACATGATTCCACAGTGGAAAAGGAGCGAAAGAAGGCTGAGAAGCAGGCCAAGTTCGAAGCGAAGAAGCAAAAGGCTGCTGCTACTGCGCCCAAAGCCGCCAAAGAAAAGAAGCCTAAAGAGAAGAAGGTTGAGGAAGAGCCCTTGCCTGAATACGTCGAGGACACCCCCGAGGGTGAGAAGAAGCGAATTCGATCTTTCGAGGACCCTCATTTCAAGGCTTACAACCCTATCGCTGTCGAGTCCGCGTGGTACAGCTGGTGGGAGAAGGAGGGTTTCTTCAAGCCTGAGTTCAAGCCTGATGGAAGCATCAAGGATGAGGGTAAATTCGTCATCGTCCATCCTCCACCCAACGTTACCGGTGCTCTACACATGGGACATGCTCTCGGCGACTCCCTCCAGGATCTTATGATTCGATGGAACCGAATGCAGGGCAAAACTACACTCTGGCTTCCTGGATGCGATCACGCCGGCATCTCCACTCAGAGCGTCGTCGAAAACATGTTATGGAGAAAGGAGGGCAAGACTCGACATGATCTTGGCCGTGAGGAGTTTGTCAACACCGTCTGGAAGTGGAAGGATGAGTATCACAAACGTATCAACAAGGCTCTGACCAGCTTGGGAGGATCTTTTGACTGGAGCAGAGAGGGTACGCTACCCTCATCCTGATAAGAGAAGCGACCTCGCTAACACATAATAGCTTTCACCATGGACAAGAACCTATCCGCCGCCGTTACTGAGACTTGGGTCAAGCTTCACGAGGAGGGCACTATATACCGAGCCAACCGACTTGTCAACTGGTGCACAAAGCTCAACACTGCACTCTCCAACCTCGAGGTCGTCAACAAGGAATTGACCGGTCGTACGCTACTCGATGTTCCCGGATACGACAAGAAGGTCGAGTTTGGTGTTATTGTTCACTTCAAGTACCCTGTTGAGGGGTCCGATGAGCATGTCGAGGTCGCCACCACCCGTATTGAGACTATGCTGGGTGATACCGGTATCGCTGTTCACCCCAAGGATGAGAGATATAAACACCTCATTGGCAAGACTGCTGTACACCCTTTCATTGAGGGTCGCAAGCTGCCCATTATTGCTGACGAGTATGTCGACATGGAGTTTGGTACTGGTGCTGTCAAGCTTACTCCTGCCCACGACCCTAACGATTTTGCCCTTGGCCAAAAGCACGGCCTCGAGTTCATCAACATTCTGACTGACAACGGCCTGATGAACGAGAACACTGGTGCTTACAAGGGCCAGAAACGATTTGACGTCCGTTATACCATTCAGGATGATCTCAAGGCCAAGGGTCTCTACGTCGACAAGAAGGACAACGCTATGAAAGTTCCTCTGTGCGACAAATCTAAAGATATCATCGAGCCCCTCCTGAAGCCCCAATGGTGGGTCCGTATGAAGGAGCTTGCTGAGCCTGCTTTGGCTGCTGTCCGAGATGGACGGATCAAGATTCGCCCTGAGACTGCCGAGAAGAGCTACTTCCGCTGGCTTGAGGACATCAACGATTGGTGTATCAGTCGACAGCTGTGGTGGGGTCACCGATGCCCCGTTTACTTCGCTAAGATCGAGGGCGGCAGCGCTGGAGATATGCCCGAGGAGAGGCTGTGGTTCGCAGGCCGAACACGGGAGGAGGCTGAGGAGAAGGCCAAGGCTGCCCTCCCTGGTAAGACATATACTCTTGAGCAAGATGAGGACGTCCTCGACACATGGTTTTCCTCTGGACTCTGGCCATTTAGCACACTCGGTTGGCCCAACAACACACACGACCTTCAGACTCTTTATCCTACAGACGTCCTTGAGACAGGTTGGGATATTCTTTTCTTCTGGATTGCCAGAATGATCATGCTTGGCCTCAAGATGACAGGCGAGATCCCCTTCAAGGAGGTTTACTGTCATAGTCTTGTCCGAGATTCCGAGGGCCGCAAGATGAGTAAGAGTTTGGGTAACGTTGTCGACCCCCTGGACGTCATCTCAGGTATCCAGCTGCAGTCTCTTCACGACAAGCTTCTGCAAGGTAACCTACACCCCAGCGAGGTCACCAAGGCCACGAAGTACCAGAAGACTGCCTTCCCTGATGGCATTCCCCAGTGCGGTGCTGATGCTCTGCGTTTCACCATGATCAACGCCACCACTGGTGGAGGTGACATCAACCTCGATGTCAAGATTATCCACGGATACCGCAAGTTCTGTAACAAGATCTTCCAGGCTACCAAGTACGTCCTGGGAAGTCTTCCCGAGGGCTTCTCTCCTTCCAAGTCAGGCATTGCCCGTGGTGAGACTCTCGCTGAGCGATGGATTCTTCACAAGATGAACACCGCCGCCAGAGAGATCAACCGAGCTCTGGAGGATCGTGAGTTCTCCAAGTCAACATTGATCGTCTACCGCTACTGGTACAATGAGTTGTGCGATGTTTATATCGAGAACTCGAAGGCTATTATCCGTGACGGTACTCCCGAGGAGCGTGAGTCTGCTATCCAGACGCTTTACACTGCTCTCGAGGCCGCTCTTACCATGATTCACCCATTCATGCCCTTCATTACTGAAGAGATGTGGCAGCGAATGCCCCGACGACCCGAGGACCAAACTAAGTCCATCATGGTTGCCAAGTATCCTGTCTACCACGAGAAGCTTGATGATCCCGAGTCTGAGCGCGCTTACGAGCTTGTTCTGGGCTGCTCCAAGGCCGCTCGTTCATTGATGGCTGAATACGCCCTCAAGGATGAGGCCGAGGGTAAGTACCTTGTCCTTCCCTCCATGAACTATTTACTAACTTTGTATAGTTATTATCCAGGCCTACAACGATACTGCTCTTACAACTGTCAAGGAACAGGCTTCTTCCATCAAGACCTTGAGCGGCAAGGGCATCAAGGGGGTTGAGATTCTCGGCCAAGATGCCACTCGACCCGCCGGCTGTGTCGCCTATCCCGTCTCTACCGAGGCTTCAGTCTTCCTTCACGTCAAGGGCCGCGTTGACCTTGACGCTGAGATTGCAAAGGCACAGAAGAAGCTCGACAAGGCCAAGGGCAGCATCCAGAAGCAGGAGAAGATCCTGAAGGACCCTGGATACCTTGAGAAGGTTTCAGATGCCGTCCGAGAGACAGACGAGAAGAGATTGGCAGATGCTAAGCAGGAGCTCAACAGTTTCGAGGAGACTATTAAGCAGTTTGAGCAACTCAAGTTGGAGTAGACAAGACAAGGTTAAAGTAAAAAGTAAAGAAAAAAGACTTGCCAGAGAGACTGCTCTCAGCAGTGTGTCTATATGATGTAAAGAAGAAAGTGCAAGAGACAGAAAGATATGCGGAAATAATCTTTATGAATGAACTCGCTCGACGACGCCCATTGTTAAAGTGATAAGTCTAATTAATTATTCAATTTTGATGGGGCGTGGTAACCTTGATGAAACTCTGTAAACTGTTCTTACCAACCTCCCTTTGCAGGTCCTTCTTCCTTATCCTTCTTTGCTCCTCCGCCGCCACCGCGCACTGGTTTTGACT
Organism: Fusarium anguioides; assembly: GCA_012977745.1. NCBI lineage: Eukaryota > Fungi > Ascomycota > Sordariomycetes > Hypocreales > Nectriaceae > Fusarium > Fusarium anguioides. Next base: position 24,102 of record JAALXK010000393.1, on the reverse strand, counting down.
GGGCAGCCTCATGCCTCTTGAGCTCTTCTGGTACCTTTGAGATAGAACTCTTGCTGAGGATCTGCTTCAGATCATACATGGTGTCAGTGTCCTCGGGACCAAGGAACGTAATAGCAACACCACTCTTTCCGGCACGACCTGTTCGACCGATACGATGCGTATAGCTCTCGATGTTGGTGGCCATGTTGAAGTTGATGACCAGAGAGACGTCGGCAACATCAATACCACGACCAGCAAGATCAGTTGCGACAAGGACCTGTGTCGTACCGTTGCGCACTGAAGCGAGGGCAGCCTCTCGCTGCTCTTGGGTCTTGGAGCCATGTAGCGTAGCGGTAGTCCAGCCCATTTGTTTAATATCACGGGCGACGGCATCGCAGTTGCGCTTGATGTTGACGAAGACGATGATGGGCGGCGCGAAGGCATCTGAAGCAAGAATCTCCTGTAGACGCTTCTTGCGACGGTCCTCTCCTGGAATGAACTCGACACGTTGCTCAACTGTATCGACAGCCTCACCTGCGTTACCAATGGTGACAATGGCTGGGCGGCGAAGATACTTCTTTGCGATCCTTTCTACCAGAGGCGGCATGGTTGCTGTGTACATCATAGTCTGTCTATAACGATCATTTCCGCCCAGGTAGCGCTGCATCTTTTGTGCGTCTTCAGCATCCTCCGTGTCAGGTTTTTCGTTATTGACTGGTAGTGCGTCGAGAATCCTGTTGACAGGCTCTTCGAAACCCATATCGATCATACGATCGGCTTCGTCCATGATAACATAGCAGCATTGACTCAAAACAAGCACTCTACGATCGATACAATCGATGAGACGGCCAGGTGTAGCGACGATGATCTCGGCGCCGTCGCGCATATTATAGATCTGCTCTTCGATAGAATGCCCGCCTACAATACTCACGACACGGAATCCGAGGGGGCCAGCGAACTTCCTGGCTTCAGATTCAATCTGTTGGACCAGTTCTCGAGTAGGAGCAATGATGAGAGCATATGGGCCGTCACTTTTGTTAAATTCATCCAGTGGTGGCAGATCGGAGATGTAAACTAGCAGCGGTAGCAGGAAAGCAGCTGTCTTTCCGGAACCAGTGACAGCAACACCGATGAGATCTCGAGCTTGCAAAGCGATAGGGATAGCAGCTCGTTGAATAGGTGAGGGTTCCTTGTAGCCAACGTCGTCGACGATCTGGAGTAAGCGCTTGGGGAGATTAGATTCTTGCCAGCTGCGCATGGGGTTGGGGATCAGGCCGCCCTTTGTAGCGATGCCAAAGTCTTCTTTGAAGATGCGCCAATCTCGTTCGCGCATATCCTCAAGTGACTTCTCAGACCATCGCTTACCCAGTCCTGTTCGGTCAGCCCGCTGTCTTGCCTTGTCCCGTGCCCGGAAAAAGTCTTCCATGATACCCTTGGCTCTTTCTTTCCCGCTCTCCGGGTCTCTCTGCTCGATCATCCTTGCTCGTTTGCGCGCTCGCTCCTCGGCTTCGTCGTCAAACTCGCCGCCAACACCAGCAAACGAACCATTGTGGCTAACGGCCTGTCGAGTATATAGGGGATCGTTGTCGCGTGAGGTATCTTCGTCGGCATCCCATTCGAAATTAAACTTTTTCTCTGTGGTGCGCATTCGCTTCTTCTTTGCTGAGAAGTTGGACTGTTGGTTTACTTGGGGGCCAAGGTATCGCGATCGTAGGAGAGTAGCCTCGATGTCTTCTGCGGATTGCTTATCCGCACCCTGTTTATCGCCCTTTCTGCCATCTCTTCCCCTTCCCCTTCCTCGTCCTTGGTCTCGATCTCGGCCGTTTTCTTGGTTCATGGCCTTGGGGCCAGTCGGTACACGCGATGATCCATTTGGTGCGGCGGCCCACTGCTGTTTTGGCGCATCATCGGCCCATTTTTGCTCTTCTTCTCGTCGTTTCTTTGCGTCTTCAAAAGCTTTGCGCTTCCTGTCGTCTTGTTCTTTCTGCGCCTTTTCAGCTGCCAGTCGTTCTCGTTCAGCCTTGGGAATAAACCTGGGCTTCGCGGCGGCATTGGCAGCCTTCTTTTGCCGCAAGATTTCTTCCAAATCGATAGGCATGTTCGTGTTTACTTTTGGTTTTGGGTTTTCTTCGTGCAATGTAGGAAAAGAAAGACAAAGGGCGGGGCAAAGTGACAATAAATAGCTGGGGGGAGAAGAGTTCGATTAATCTGCTCTCTACTTCAACCTAAGCCGCCACAAGGATCATGCAAGGCTTCGTTTGGGTCGAATTTGTTGTGAGTCGAGATAGCCACCTATACCTAAGCTTGTGACTACATTCTATACAGAAATCACAATATCATTTACTTTACCAGTATGGTTTTTGAAAATTTGTAAATCTGTTTCTTCTTCTTCTTCTTCTCGTTTTTCTACCATCACTTCTACCCTCATTCACAACAAGGCTGAAGTGGATATTGTGGGTAACGGTTTTGGCCAATGACTGGCTAAAATATGATCATGCTAACGGGCCGGAAAACTTGGAGACCGCAGCCTTGACGGTTGGAAAGCTTCAAGTTCGTGATTATATCTTCTCTTCCATTCTGGGGGATGCAGTTGATTGGATTCCAACCCAACAAAATCTAAGTCATCACCATGGCTTCAACGTCACAATTCATCGGTCTGGCAAAGTCGCTGCCCGCGCCTCTGCAACGCTTCTTTGCCCGCTACCCTCCCGCCGCCATCCTCCCCGAAAACACACCCAAGACCCGATACCAGGAGGAGAGACCGAACCCTTTCCGCTTCTATAAGCACCCCGTGACAGGAAAATGGCAGGATCCCGTGTACTCGCAGCGACGTCAGGCTGAGTTGGTCAAGATGGCCCGTGAGAATGGCGTTGAGGATCTACTACCAGACACACGCAAGGGCACCGAGTACAAGCTGGCTCATCGGGTCGAACATGGTTTGAGAGTCAAGGGTACTGGTGTGGGACAGAAGGTCAAGGGTCATATCCACGAACGACACATGATTGCAAAGTGCGTAAACGGTCTTGACATGACGGTTGTCATGGAATGGCTCTATGCGATATCCAACCGACAAAAAACTAACTATACTGCAGGATGGAGGCGAGAAGAAAGGCCATGCTGGATATGCCCAGCCTTATCAAGCGCTGGAAGAGGGTGAGATACAAATTCAGCCATATACGTAAAGGTCTGTGAGCCTTGATTGCTAACTGTACAATAGGTGGGCAAATATGGATGGACCAAGTTTCCCAAATAAACGAGAAGACGAGAGATGGAATGACTGCTTTGGCGCCCCCTGTACATTTACCTGTGTATTTCTATGTATAAGAATACCAACAACCCTCTTACCAAAGACCTACCAATATATCACAGATACCGCTTCCTCCTCCATGATGTATCAGACTACTTTGCCAGCCTTTCCGACTTGAAGAACTTGGGCATGAGTGGTGCATCTATCGAGATAGCTAATACTGGAATGTGCCATGTTCACTATGCCAACTTCCACAGAGCTGCCTACCTACCTACCTTTGTAGGTATATTCTTCCTTCAAGACCTCAGTGTCACGTGATGCTGAAAGATGAAGCTTTCAACTTTCCAATCATTTAGACCTCACTTCTCAAAATTCCATTCATGTGAAACAAACCCAATATGACAGCTTCACACCCTTCAATAGCCTCGACAGGCACGGCAACACATTACCAAGTCCTTAACCTCACCCCTACACTCCTCGACACACAACATGACTCTACACCACTCATAAAGCGTGCCTATCACCGTGCCCTCCTACGCTATCACCCAGATAAAGTCGCAAACTCAGATCCCTCCACGGTATTCTTCACAGTAGACCAGATCACATCTGCTCTCAACATTCTCTCCAGCCCTTCTTCTCGTGCAGCCTACGATGCCGCTCTGCTTGTATCACGGCCTACTGAAGATGCCAACCGAGACGGCTCTTTTCAGACAGGCGTGGAAAACGTCGACCTAGATGACCTGGCGTTTGACGAGGACCAGGAGTGCTGGTATCGCCCGTGTCGCTGTGGGAATGAGCACAGCTATGAATTTCACGAAGCAGACTTGGACGAAGTGAGTGATGAGGGGGAGCTCGTGGTGGGCTGTCTTGACTGTAGTTTGTGGCTACGAGTTCACTTCGCTGCTATAGAGGAGGATGAGCAAGAAACACAACCCTCAGATAGTGACTGCAAAGAAAAGAGTTAACATGGCAACCTCGCCGTGATCAGAGGCCTGTGACATGAACACTAAAATGCTCTATAGTCTGTCCCGTTAGAAGTAGCTATATGGCCTTCGGGACTACTGTCTATCAAGTATGATAAGTTACGAGTAGTTCTCGATGCGCTTGCACCAAGTATCTATATTACTGTGGTCTGGTCTATCAAGCATGCGGGTCATTTCCTTATCTACATCTGGGACGACTGTGTGACTGTTATGGCTGCACGTACTGCATTGTCAGCATGCTACGTATCTACTGTGTCTGTCTATCAGGTTGACAAGGGTGTGAAGCCATGCAGACTGGACGGTTTCAAGGCATGACCAATGACCAGTCAAAAAGCCTGCTATTACAAATTGGTATTTGTTTCATGCAAAGAGACCCTCAACCCCGGTACAATCCATGCATCACCACTAGTCATATATTTCGTGTATTGAAAGTAATTTTAGTATTTTTATTGTCCAGACGGCCAACGCATTAACAGTCTAAAAGCAGAACGTAAAAGTGCTCTTTTGTCGACTCTCCTTGCTAGCCCGTTGGTGAAAAAGTCAGCCCTTCCATGGCGCTTGTCTGTGTACCGAAACGATGCCGAAGCTCTTGATCAAAAACGAGGTCATCCGTCCACACTCCGTAGACACCAGTCCACCCGACACCTGCATAGACAAATCGCACTTGTCGATTCCTTACTCGGCCTTAGGCTCCTCAGCCGGGGCAGCAGGTTCCTCAGCGGCAGCCACGGGGGCGTCCTCCTTGGGGGCCTCGGCCTGACCAGCAGCGGAGGTCTCGGCCTCGGAGGAGGTCCAGAGGGTCTGTGTCACATTGTTAGCCGTTGCTGTATACGCAAACTGGGGCGTTCTTGAAGGAACGTACAAGGTTGTCACGGAGCAGTTGCATAATCAGTGTAGAGTCCTTGTAGCTCTCCTCACTCAGGGTGTCGAGCTCTGTGAGTTATGAGTCAGTATGGTGCGCGTCAACAGTAGATGGTTCACAAGTCGTACCGGCAATGGCATCGTCAAAAGCCTGCTTGGCCAGATGGCAAGCCTGGTCAGGGGCGTTGAGAATCTCGTAGTAGAAAACGGAGAAGTTAAGGGCGAGACCCAGGCGGATAGGGTGAGTGGGAGGGAGCTCAGTCTGGGCAACCTCAGTAGCAGCCTTGTAGGCCTCGAGGGACTTGTCGGCGGAGTCCTTGCGGCGGTCACCAATGGCGAACTCGGCGAGGTAACGGTGGTAGTCACCCTTCCTGCAAGAACGGTCAATAAAAGCATGCGACAGACATGGGTTTGCGCCTACATCTTGTGGTAGAAGACCTTGGACTCGCCGGACTTGGCAGAGGGGATGAGGTGCTGGTCGAGGACCTCGAGAATATCATCACAGATCTTGGCAAGCTCGGCCTCGATCTTCTGTCGGTACTCCTTGATAAGAGTAACCTGAGAAGAGTTGCCCTTTGACTCCTCCTTCTGCTCGATGGAGGTGACTATGCGCCAGGAGGCACGGCGGGCACCAATGACGTTCTTGTAGGCAACAGAGAGAAGGTTTCGCTCCTCGACGGTGAGATCTCGGTCCTCACCAGCGACGATCTTCATGTTCTCAACCATCTCTGTGGTAGGCGCGCGCGCCATAAGTTAGCGCGCGATTGATACAAGAAGTTGATTCCTGGAACATACCCTCATATCGCTCGGCCTGCTCGGCGAGCTTGGCGAGGTAGACAGCGTCTTCGTTACCCATTTTGGCGGTGTTTGGTGACTGTGCGTCAGAGAAAGTTAGTAAAAGGGGTTATCGAGGTTATCAGCGAGGCAAATATGTAGTAGTATATGCAGAGGCAGGCAGGCGCAAAGTAATGAGGAGAATCGAAAAGCGCAAGTTCGTTTAGGCGTTGCTGAAAACGACAATAATGGAATGATGAAGGAAGCTTCGAAAGTGGGCGAGGGGCGATAAGTCGATGGTTTTAGGCGATACAGGGAGAGGCAGTTGCGCGCCTAGTGCGTGGCTAGAGCGGCGGCGACGACTCGGTGAGGCTCCCCGCTCTTGGGCTGTCTTCAGCGGAGGGGGGTTTCTGAGTCGACGGGGCCGTTAAATACAGGCGACAGCAACAACGAGCAACGCAGTAGATGATAGATAGCCTCGTTTTTGTGTACTTAGTATCGTCGGGAATAGACAGGGCGGCTATCGCTTATTCGTAGTGGTGAAGGCGCCCAAAAGATCCCAAGGGGGAATAATGGGTGCGTGTTCGTTTCGGTTTGAGGGGGGCAATGACGACAGAGGGGACAGATGGGCACAACAAACACAAACAACAACAGCAGCAAGGATAGACACAACAGATATGAGGATGCTTCTCGTTGAATAGAAGAAGGCAATGAGAGCATGGAAGGGTGAAGAGCAAATACGTACCTTGAGTCGTGGAATTTAGTTTGAAGAGTTGTTAAAGGAAAGGGGAATTAACAAAATTCAGCTGAGAGAGAAGCTACAGTTGAAGGAGTTGGCAGATGTCGAATGGGGCCAAGAGGAAGAGAAGAGAGATGGAAAAAAAAACCCAGAAGTGGTTTGGAAGTAGTATTGGTTGGGTGACGAAAGCGTGAGAGAGGAAGGGGCACCTCACTCACTCACTCACTGACTGTTGCTGTCAGCCATGGCCAGTGCCAGTGCCAGTGTCCATCCACATGGACTGGGCTCAGTCAGCCCCATGTACGTACTTTTTCAAACCCCCCACCCCAACCTACCTAAGCCGGGCCTTGGAACTTCAGTGGGTTCTAACAGGACAATCACTCTTATTCATGCTTAATCTACGTTTTAAGCTGCCGAATGTAATGGGTTTCTATTGAGGTCTTACATGATGATTAACTGATGATTGATTGATTGATTGGGTATGGTTTATCTTTGTTGGTATCCAGCATTGGCTACCTTATCAACTCATTGTGTAGGTACATACTTATTTATCTTCATGCCTTCCAGGTTATTCTCACTTAGCTCTACTATGTATGTACTTAAATATCTGGTTGTTTCTCTTGTTGAGTACCTACTAGGTAGGTACTTGGAGTTGAGAACTGATCTACCTTCTTCTCCTCTCCAGTCTCCCCGACAAATACCGCTTAAACTCATGGCGGAAAGTCACGTCAACGGCTGAACAACGGGCGGCTGATGTCAAGTTAGGTTCAAAGAGAAAGAGAAAGAGGGGTCCAAGGTGTCAAGTGTCATCATCGTCATCATGCGACCAGACCTGATCCCTCTTTTGTCTTATCAGTAAGGTTGCTGGTGTGCTTGGAACAGCCACACAAGTGCCGACACGAGACCTTGGCAGTGGGACAGGAAACGGCAATCCAGCTATTTACCAACTACCTATATCTTGTTCGTCGCTATTAAAATGGATAAATAAATAAAAAATTATAAAAGGAAAAGCAGCTGACATCGTCGTTCACTATCGGCACCTACTGTTAGTCGCCCCATGTTACCTAACTTGTAAGTTGGGCCAGGCCCTACGACTTACAGTATTTCACTGTTGACAATGGACCTGCTTGATAACGCCTGTGCTACATGATAGTTTCAGTTCGCTTGAGATCGAACCCTTGTTTAGGAAAAGGCATAATAGGTAGGTAGTCAGTACTGCGCTGTGCTGCACTTTATTATTGCCTTAATAATGGAATGATATTCCATAAGCATGGATAGGCATCCCAACTTTATTGCGTCTGTACATAAGTTGCACGAATTTCCAAGTGACTGCGTAGGCTAGTATTTATTGTACCTGATGGCTGGAATGTATATTGGCGGACATTGCCAACCTCTATAAGTATGGCTTATGAGGTAATTCCAGAACACAGCTTTTGTAATCTTTCTAACTTGACCCATGGACTATTACTGTCCAGATATCTGTCATCCAATAAACTGAGGAAGCATCAATCAGATCAGTCCAGCCTGGCTTAATCTGACGGGAATGCGGGTTCCTGAACACATCGGCAGGCGAATAAGAAATCTTAGCTGGTCGAGATATCTTCAGTAATCCACGTAAGATGTTGCAACACTGGTACCTGATGCACATTTGCCCCAATATCTGGTGATATCTCCTGTAACCTGGCCTGTCGTTGTCAGAGCCATGTCTCCTTAGCAAAACCCCCACCTCAAAGGAGCTCTGATGTCATGCAACTCCAAGCTCTGGTCCATGTGATCTACTTTACGAAGCTTGGGTGACACATGCGAAGTTGCTCTCAAGTCAAAGTTACCGAAAAATAAAGGTGATATTTTATAAAATACAGGGTAATTATGCCTGACCAGGCACCCTAGACTCCTAGAGGCATATACTGACCCTTGTTGCCTCAATTCTCTTGCCTCGTAGGTCAGAAAAGTCTTGAGCCAGATCCGAGCTTCCAGGCGGAGCTGTCCGGGATTTGCCGCTAACGTATCGCCGTTGTTATGAGAATACATGTTTTACTTGTGAGTTCCAGTGCTTCAGTAGGTACCATTCTAAGGCATTCCCAACAAGCAGTGCTTGGCCTACCTAAGCTGCTTCGTCAGATCATTTCGGCTCTCCTGCCACCAACCCTCCAACGTCATCGGCTACAAAACAATTCACATCTCCAATCCAACCATTCTCTGTCTCCAGCAAGGAAGGACAATAAATTTACACATCCGCAGCCATGCTTCGCACAACATTCCGCCAGACAGTCGCTTTCCGGCCTGTTCGATGCTTCTCTACCACTCCTCGCGTCATGACTGAGGGAGCTACTGGCTCTCCCCGGCCCACTGGTGGTTCTGGGTGAGTTTCCCTGCTGTTGTTCAATTGATTTTGCGATTGGAGTATTCTAACATCATATCTTCTTCAGTGATGCTTTCCAGCGACGTGAGAAGGCCAGCGAAGATTACGCTATTCGCCAACGCGAGAAGGAGAAGCTCATCGAGCTTAAGAAGAAGCTTCAGGAGCAGCAACAGCATCTCGACCGTCTCTCCAAGCACATGTAAGCTACACTACTCAAGCAGCGCCCTCGTGATGCGTCCACATATCAACTGAGTACGCGACTGACTTTGATTCCTCTACAGTGATGAGATCACCCGTGAGCAGGGTGGCGAGAAGAACTAAACAACTCATACCTTGGATTACCGGATACCCCCGGCAAAGGTTTGCGGGGAGACACCATCAGAATTGAGCGAGCTTCAATCTCGCTCGCCAAGAGCAACATGGATGGATATACAGTTATCAATTGGGGGAACCCGACACGACATGAGATCGCACATCATCCAGAGCTTGTCTTTTTCCATAGTCTAAACTAGTGTACAAGAACATTCATACGTTTTTGCACTCCCCAACGTTAAATCTCCCGGGTGGTACATTGTGCCCACTTCCTTATTATTCTTCACTGTGATCATGACCTCGACCTCGATCGCTTATGCGTGTCTTCTTCATATTCATCTTTAATACATAATTGCCTGAATTCCTTGCCAAAAACTCCAAGCCAATAATTACACTCCCCCCCCTCATCGTCGACCCATGTATGAGCGATAGAAGCTCTCGGCTGCATCATTATCCGAACCAACATAATGACCTCCGAGGTTGCTGCTTGACTTCTGAGCAGCTGCTACCTTGGCTTGCAGCGATGAGGCATTAGCATCAATCCACTGCAATTGTGTAAGATGACCATTCAGGACCCGAACGATCTGGCTCAGCTATATACTGGGTTAGCAAACTTTATCCCGGGAACTAAACATGGGGATGTAACTTACAGGGTCCTCGGGCTTAGCACCCTTGTTCAATGTACCGGAGATGTCATTAATCTCCTTAACCATCTTAGAAAGATCGCGCGACTTTTCATCCAATTGTTGTGTGAGCTTCTCCGCAAGCTTGTAAGTGCGCTCGCGTTCCTGGTCAGGGCCAGCCAACTGCTCGCCAGGGCCGAGCTGCTTAGCAAACATATCCTGGACCTCTGACTCGTATCGATCCAACCACGCTTCGAGCTCATCTTGCTGGCTTTCCACAGCAGCAAGCTGTCGCTCGATTTCGTGGCTGGCACGCTCAGCCTCAAATGTATCCAGGTAAAGCTTCTGGATCTTCTCACCGTTATCCACCAGGCTTCTGTCCCAGGTTGATACCGTGGTAGCCTGCTCTTTAAATTCCTTTTGGTACTTTGAGAGGTCGGATGCCCATCGTGTCACAATATCCTCCATGGTCTTGTTCTTGAGGCGCGCCATCTGAGATGTTGGACCAGTCGTGGAAGCACCTAGAGGTCCAGGAGTGGAGGCGGAAGTCGCAGTCTTGGGTGCGTCCTTGCTGGTGTCTGTAGCCGTCTTTGCACCGAATAAGCTGCTGGCCGGAGCAGCAGTAGTGGTTGATGCACCGGCTGCTGCAGTTGTGGCGGCCGTCGAACCTGCTGCTTGACTAGTGACAGGGGCACCAAATAAACCACCGGCTGGCTTTGAGGTGGATGATTCGGTTGAAGGCTTGGGAGCGCCTCCAAAAAGACCACCGGCGCTTGAAGCTGCAGCTGGGGTTGTAGTAGAGGCCGCGGTTGTCGCAGACTTGGCTCCGAACAATCCTCCAGCTGTCGTGGTGGCAGGGGTTCCGGAGGCTGCAGATGTTGTCGCGCCGCCGCCGAAGAGACCACCGGCGGATGTTGAGCCAGCGGTTGGAGCTGCTGGGGCAGCAGGCTTAGCACCAAACAGAGAGGTTGCAGTAGTAGAAGGGGCTGCGCTGCCGGACTGTGAAGCGGGAGCAGCAGCAGGCGTAGTAGATGCTTCAGTCTTCGCGCCGAATAGACCACCGGCTGTAGGAGCAGCGGTGGGTGCTGGCTTGGCCCCAAACAGACCACCGGCAGGAGTGGTGCTTCCGGCCTGCGCACCTCCGAAGAGGCCACTAGATGGTGCTGAAGCCGTCATGCTGGGCTGAGCGGACGAAGCCGACGTAGTCGCAGGCTTTGCTCCACCAAAGAGACCCGGGGTTCCAGTTGATGCTTGGGCACCTGTGTTGCCAAAAAGTCCCCCGGCGGGCTTCGAAGTATCGGCTGGTGGTGCTCCAGCTGGAGTTGTAGAAGGCAAAGCAAAAGTTGGTTTAGCAGGTGTTGCAGCACCGGCGGCAGCGTTTCCGAAGAGGTTGGAAGTGGGTGTAGCTGAAGTAGTGGCTGTTGATGTCTGGTTGGCATTGTTCTGACCGAACATACCGCCAGCAGCAGTGGTAGCAGGAGTAGAGGAGCCGCCGCCGAAGAGGTTGGTCGCCGGCTTGCTGGCATTGCTTCCTGTGTTTCCAAAAAGTCCTCCAGATGCAGGGGCAGTCGAGCTGCTTGCGCCACTACCAAACATTCCACCGCTAGAGGGAGCTGAGGTCGCCGCAGGTGTAGTTGAGGCACCTCCTCCGAAAAGACCACCCGTCGCAGGAGTTGTAGAGCCACCGCCGAAGAGATTGCCAGAGGCAGGTGTCGTGGAAGTGTTGGTTGTGTTCGCGCTGCCACCAAAAAGACTTCCAGCAGGCTTTTGTGCTGAAGCGCCGCTTTGTTGACCAAACAAGTTGGTTGCGCTGCTAGTAGGCGTTGTAGTGTTACCAGGAGTAGAGGTACCGATCGAGCCGAATGAGAAGCCCGGCTTTCCTGTAGCAGCGCCGAAGAGACCCCCCGAAGCTGGCGCCGTCGATGTCGCGTTGTTGTTGGGCGCGCTCGAAGAGCTTGGGTTTCCGAAGCTGAACGACATCTTGGGGGTTAGAGAACCAAAATCAGCTTGCTCGAATCGGGGGAATTGTCGGTCGCAGTGAATCTGAGCTGACTTGAAGAAGGGTGTATCAGCACTCCAGTCAAAGACAAAGTTTCGCGACGGCCAAAAAGGAGACCTGGGATGATGGCTGCGATAGTCGAGATGGGAAGATTATGGTCGTCGATGGCAACGGATTTGTTGAAGGCTGGTCTCGATAGCATTTGGGAGCTTTTTTTTGTGGGGACGCGTCCTGAGGTGAGCATTCACCGTCAAATGGACCGTGCCTGATCTAAGCTGTTCTTAGAGACCGTTTCGGCGGTTCAATGTCACGTTCTAAACGGTGGGGGAATCTGCAAGGATTGGTCTCGTTAAAGACAACGTCAAGATTTATCATGCGTAATTAGGACGATAAAAGCTATAAATTTATGAGGCAAATTAGTATATGCATTAAATAACCCGCGAGCCTAAACGCAGTGAAAATATCTTTCTCGCAAACTCGTCTCAGTATTATAAGAGTAACTGAGGCTATTAATTAGGAGTAGGAGGAATGCAAAGCGCCGCAGGAAACCAGGAGGATGGCTTACCAGGCTTAGCAATACCATGGGGCGTACTATGAAACGGATAGTTCGTGGTTCAGTTTCAGACAAAGTGCAGACTTGGTAACACGAAAAGAATAATGTCTGCGGACTTTGAAAGGACGGGAGTCTGGATACACCTAAACTCCCAGACTTGGTACATACTAAGTTGCATATAAAGGTCCCCAAGCATCGAAGTTTTCCATTACCATCGTTCCTTTTCAGGTTTCATACAGCCTCACTATCATACTAATGCAGCAACCTGCCAAGTATTGTTGCACCCTCCAACCCAAATACGGCTGTCCATGTCGCGTTCTAGACTAAGCTGATGCAGGGATAACTCAAAAACCAAGGCTCGCAAATGGATGAGCCGCGCAACTGGAGAGTGAGGTCGTGTTCCCACGTGATACTTGCCCACTTGAGCTCTCGACTTCACGAATCCTCATGGAATCTTCTTTCTTGATGTATTCACGCATATTAGTTATAGTCCAATAAAGACTGCTGCCCTATTGCTAAGCTCGACCTTATTTTGTGCGCCAATACCAACCTCCTGAACTTACCGCCCTCACCAGGCTCCGCCAATACCGCATTAAAGTTACCGATTAAAGCCTCCTCAGCTCTGACTTGACTGTTTCTCGAACCCCACGCCAACTCTGTGTCCTACATGTTCTAGATCCCCCAATACAAATCCCACCTAGTTCCCGTCATCATGACAGACGCTGAGAAACTTGAGCTCCCCAAGGGTGCTCCCCTCGAGGACCCTGGCGCCCACGAACTTGGTATGATGACCACCTAACTCTTGGGCAAGCGATCACCTTGCTGACATGCTCTAGCTGAGGAGTCCGAATCCGATGACCAGTTTACGGATGCTGCGTCTGGTGCTGGAAGCCCCACGATTAGTTCTCCCATTCCCAAGACCCGGGTCGAGAAGGTCGATGGCCAGCCATCACACGGCGAGGTTCCTGGAACCCAAGCGTACAAGATGCGAGGACAAGACGCTCAACCCGATGAGATTGCAATTACCCCAGATACGGCCACTTCTCAGGATGCTCCCTCGACCCCCGAACTCAAAGCTCCGACGACCATCGTAGAGGAGGCTCCTGGGGCTAGAAGCCGGTCGCATTCAATTCAATACGAGGAGAGGCGCAAAGCAGATGCATCCCCGGATATTCTCGTGGATTCTGATGGTCAGGTCAAGGAGATTCAGGGCGAGAGCACAAATGTTGAAAGCAATTCTGGTACGGGAGTAGCAAAGTCCTAAAAAGCCACAAGAATGTTCATTGACCGCTGAGACTCGTCCGCGTAGATAATTCAACACCCTCACCCGATTCCTCAAAGTCGAAATTGCAAGAAGACGAGCCCTCTGAAAAGCCCAGCGTTATAGCCGCTCCTTTGCAAGACGGTGACGATGACGGCGCGGAACAACATGATGATGATGACGAAGCCAATAGCGATGATGGTTTCGGTGACGATTTTGACGATTTTGAAGAGGGTAACGAGGACGATGATTTTGATGACTTTGAAGACGGTTTCCAAGAAGCAGAGACCCCAGCGCCCGCTCCAACACACCCTCCACAGGAATCTACATTATCATTCGTGAGATAACCCCAAGATTACCTACATGTCTAAATATGTCGCTTACCATGATTTAGTCTATACCCGACTTTGACGGTCTGGACCCGGAAGCAGTAGTATCTGCCTTGGAACCTTTCCTCGCTACACTATATCCTCCGGAAGAGCTTGATCTTCCTACCTTTCCTCCCCTCTCCAAAGACTCCGTCTTTTCCACAGCAAGATCCGCATCTCTATGGTCACAACTAGTAGCGCCCCCACCTCTCGCGCCCCCAGATTGGATCCGTTCTCGCACCCGCCGCCTCTTCCTTGTGTCACTTGGTGTCCCGGTCGATCTTGACGAGATCCTCCCTGCTTCCAAGCAAAAGAAGCTCGTGCTTCCCTCTCTAAACGTTCCCGCCCTCTCTCCAAGAACATCTACCGACTCTCGATCTGTCTCCCGATTACGGCAAGGCGAAGGGAACAACTCGTCCACATCGGTCGATACCCAAGGAAAACCATCAGCCTCTTCGAGAAAGCGCCGAGGACCCCCACCGCAACCAGATCTGGATCTTGTGGCTGCCCGTCACCTGTGTCAGACAACAGACGAAGCCCTGGATGGCATGACAGACGAGGAACTTAAAGCGCATGTCGCCAAACTAGAGGGCCTGCAGGAAGCGGCAAAGGAGGCATTGGAGTATTGGAAGAAGAGAACTGATGAAAAGATCGGTGATCGAGAAGCTTTCGAAGGTGTGATAGAAAACTTAGTCAAGCATGCACGAAAAACACGTAAATAGATTTTGTATATATAATACTTGGAGGTTTGGTCATAAAAATATCTTCATTTCCTGCTATGACCGTTTGGCAAAACTTTTGAGTCTTTTCCCTAGAGGCCTCCTGATGCATGTACAGCATAACTAATCTGCTAGTCAAAGCCACATGTCCTTTAAGGCACATAATAAGGACTCATCTAGCTCCCCCTTTTGCTTAACCCCCATGCTCTTGAAAAAGACCACCAAACACCAGGCCTCGTCCAGCGCCAGCCGTCTACTCAAAATGCTTTCGGGGGCTCTGCCTCTAAAATTGGGCGTCTTTGAGCTCGTGATGCTATGGAGACGGATAATCATGCGAAAAAGCTGCCCAACTCGTTCGTTGGTCTTCGTGAATCGCTTAAGCTGTGCTGGGCTCGAGTGTCACACCGCTGTGATACAAGTCAGTTGAATTGTCTCGCATTATGGGTATAGGTAAACTTACGCAGCAATGGTAGCCCATCCAATGAGACGCCAATGCTTCTCGATACGTCGGCTCAGAGCAACCTTCTCACCAATGTTGGTACAGGCGGGGCTGGTCAGGACCAGCTTGGCAGCATCGTTCTTGATAGCAGCAACCTTGGCACCAGTAGAGGTAGAACCAATGTTGACCATAATGACTTCGTTCTTAGCCAGCTTAGCAACCTTGGCTTGCTTGCCATCAGCGGTTCTCACACCGAGCAGACGGCGGAGAAGGTAGAAGTTGACCTCGATCTCGCTGTAGATCTCAGGTAGGCGGCCCTTCAGACCCAGGACGAAACCAACGAGACGATCGGCTCGGCAAAGGGTAGGGTCAATTCGGGTACCGACACCAATGAGACCACCGGGAACAGCGTATTTAAGGTCGTTGGCCTCAGAGTTGAGCGAGACGACTCGGCTGAAAATGGGGGTACACTTGAGGGCACCGCTGTCATCTCGGGAGACGATACCAGGTCGGATCTCAATCTCATCACCGAGCTTGACAACACCGTGGAGGATGGAACCACCAGCAACACCACCCTTGAGGTCGTCGATCTCAGAACCAGGCTTGTTGACATCAAACGATCGGATGACGATCATGTGAGGGTCTATACTGAAGTCTCTTGGGGGGACGGGAATGGTGTTGACAATAGCCTCGTTGACGGCATCGATGTTGAACTTGAGCTGAGCAGAGATAGGGATGACTGGAGACTTTCCAGCAACAGTTCCTCGGATGAACTTGAGGATGGATTGGTAGTGCTGCTGGGCAGCCTCTTCCCGCATAAGATCGACCTTGTTCTGGAGAATGATAATCTTGTCGAGCTTCATAATCTCAATAGCAGCCAAGTGTTCGGAGGTCTGGGGCTGGGGGCAAGATTCGTTACCGGCGATAAGGAGAAGGGCGGCGTCCATGACAGCAGCACCCGACAACATAGTGCTCATCAGAATATCGTGACCAGGGCAGTCGACGAACCTGACATCATCAGCCGTTTGTTTTTTCCTGCAGAAGGGTTTTGAGTATCAACTTACGAGACATGTCGCAATAGCCTGTAAGTGCCGCCACATCCATCTCGTTCACAGGGAGGGTCGACCTCCTTCTCGCTCTTGTAACTACGGTAGCATCCAGGTCGAGGGCATGCTTGGTTATCGCACTTGTAGATCTTGGCGTTGGCGTACCCAAGCTTGATGGTGATGTTTCTAATGAGCTCGTTCTTAAAACGAACCGTCTGGACACCAGAGATGGCCTTGACGACGGTAGACTTTCCGTGAGCGACGTGGCCGATGGTGCCGATGTTGATAGTAGCTTGGCGGGCGATAATCTCTGGCGTCAGAGGGGTCAGGCTAGCAACGTCGAGATCTTTGGGGTCGGTTTGAGGGGGCAGAGGAGGTTTTTGAGCAGCGGGCTCGGCGATAGCTGGGTTGGACTTCTTGAGAGCCGACTTGAGAGGCTTCTCATCGCCAGCCTCATTATGGCCAATAGACTCTCCAGAGTCAGACTCGGACTCGATGTCGTCGTATTTGGGGTCGCCGTTGGCAGACATGATGAAGGCGGGGCAATTCAGATGGTATTTCAGATGTGATTTTCGGTTGTGAGGAAGCGGGAGAGTGGTTTCGAGTCGAGAAATCGGGCGCCTGGATCGGGAGAAAATTAGAGTCCAAGGGTCGAAGATCTCGTAAGTGTTTCTCGGAGCTGGGGGTCGTCGAGAGTCGAGTTTTTGCGTATTTCGCCTTGATGATGGCAAAATTCGTGTGCACCTCAGTGTCGAAATGGTTATGACTCTTACGCTAGTACCGGTAGGGCCTGATAAGATGATAAGAATTCAATGCCCCTCCTCGGGTGAGCTTCGGCCTAGATACTAGGTGACTTGAGGTTGGTGCAACTTTATTGAGCTTTTGATAATACCTAGGCAGTATAACTACTGACTAGGTAAAGTTCAAGTTGCTTTAATTACATACCTATGTATCATAAAAGTTGTCCTTGTATCCTATCCCTCTTGTTATTGCTCGGCCGCAGCATGAACCTTCTCAATATATCTTGGCAATCTAATACAATCTGTGTACAAAATCGTCTTTGTTCATTTTGTTTTCATCCGACCATAGCCTCACTTTCCAGCCAAGGGCCAATTGAATAGACTCAAAGTTGTATCATTGCTCGTTTCAGGAGTTTTCTACCTTTAATGGCAGATTCAAATCTGTAAACAGTATCCTGAATGTCACGTGCTAGGTGAGCGATAAGAAAACCTATACTACCTAGCATCAGATATCCTTCCATGCGATAAGCCATTAGGTTGCTCAGAGCGAAGCAAGATGAGTGGCTTGGAGCGGACAAGTATTAATCCTAGTCGGCCTCTCTAGTTTATCCATATACATACATATCCAAGCTAAAGAACGTTCAGAACTCTGTAATTCATCCACAGCACTACTTTTCTCTGCAGCTTACTCGCATATGACATGGCAATTGATGCTATCTTTGTCAGTTTTTGTGTTCAAGAAGATCATTCACCGGCTTAGCTTACTCACAAAGCCTCGTCATGTAACCGTCCATGGGCATTTATCTTGTTACGTTAATAGTGTCTCACGGTTACAGCACAGCCATGAGCGACCATGACTGCGTCTTGGGTCAATTCTTTCCGCATTGTACCTCTTGTGCAACCAACATCTTGCTGGTCAACCACTGTCTTGGAGTTGGAAAGTCACTCATTCTGCTGCCAAGATGGTTAAATACTAGGTAATGCGCGCATTCTCACCCTAATCAAGCTTCGGCAAGATTTTGGTGCTCAGAGTCAGCCTGGCAGATGCTTAATGCAACATGCTTGGTGGCTCTTGGTGTGCTAGTGGGCCGCGACCCAAGCCAAAGCATGGATCTGATCTGAGCACGTCGAAACAAAACACGTTTGTTGCCGCCGAAGCCTGCAGGTGGCTGGATGGCCATCCGGCTCATCACGGCTCATGAGACGCTGATTGGCCACGTTAAGGTGAAGATGCGAAGCGCTTGCAGGAAGCAGCCTATCAAACCGGCAGATCAACGTCCAGGGGCTGCCTCGCTAAGCCAATGGGATAACAAGGATACCTTCTCTCCACGATCCACGCTTGTTTTAACCGCCGGGCGACTTCTTCTACCCAGTGATATTGCTCAGCATGGGAAGTCAGCCTGAGAGGCCTGTCCAGGTACCATGCAGACTGCTGTCCCGGACAATTCAAGCCGGACGTGGTTGTTGCAATGGAAAAATTGCCTTGTTGGTTTCTCGAGGGTCATGAGAGTACGAAATACCCTGTCCGCACGATACAGCACAGCACCACTTCACATAACACCGCAGTTTTCCCAAATCCCTCTTGTGACCCCTCTCTTTTCCAAGCTGACTAGGCATTTCATTTTCGTTCGTGATTGTATTCTCTAAACTTCAGTCTTCTGGCGTTACAATTCTCAGCAGCGCGGCAACATAAAGACATCAAGCCTTGCTCCATCTCATATCACTCGCCTAAGACCATCCCGTCAACCACTTGGGCGTCTAATCAAGGCGAGTCACTTAACGGGCGGCTGGCAACTGCCTATCACAAGTCTTGTTGCATATCCGCTCATCTTTCTGGTAAGGCCATTTTCTGTTACTATTTGCGGCACCCCCTCTCTCATATCCTATCCCGTCGTTGGCGTCTTGATGGTGTCGAATGAGCGTCCATGTTCCCTATATTGCCGCCGACCTCAAAACTCGTCGCTTCCCTCTTGAGTCCGCCTGGCCGGACTTCTCCCCCAATCTTTCGATAGCTGGTCTCTCTGTTCTCTTGCAATTTCGTCTGTTCCGTTACGGTTGCGAGCTTGGACTGCGTCGAAGCTCTTATACCTTCACTTACACATCTTACTGTTGATATCTTTTTTCACCTTCATATTCACATATTCTAAACATGGCTGGTCCAGGTTTGTCTCCAGGGATCAAACCAATACAATCAAGATATTTACTAACTGATAACTTTGCAGAAGATAAGAGGCGGCCCGCCGCACTTAACCTCGCTTCAGCACGGCCTGGTACCTCTGAATCATCATCCTCAGACGGCTCTCTCAAACCTCGGACTCCTCGATTTGCCGAAGCAACTTCAGTCCACTCCCCTGTTGAAGCTCGATCACCATTTGCCGACCCCGAGAAGTCGCACGTTGCTCAACCCCAACCCGCTGACGTTGGTTTTGGCTATATCGCCCAGCGAGAATCCATTCCCGTCCCAATGACTCCCAAGACGCCTCTGAAGAGCGCCATGAAGGTGCCAGGAACACCTGCTCATCTCAAGAACCCCTTGAGCCCAACATTCCGAGAGGAAGATATTCTTGAGAAGCGCGAGGCATCAACTGACAAGGAGCAAGCGCGCGATGTGGTATGTGAACTCCATTGCACTGACCTGACTCCATGAATATGCCACTTACAATCCAACAGAAAATCAAAGCTCGCGTCCGCTTGGCCAAGTTCGCCCTCCGAGGTGTCAACTTTAGCTGCTCTCTAATCATTCTTGCTATGCTTTCAGCTTCTTTTACTATCTTTAACGCTACCAAAGCTCTGCCTGATCAGAGCACAATGCCCTCGTGGGCCAAAAACACCAATGCTTGGCCTCAGAAGCTCGTTCTTGCCATGGCATGTGTTTCCCTTGCTGCTTGTATTGTTGTCTTCATCTCGTACTGTCGAGGCGGTCACCGACGTGCCGAGAAAGTTGGAACCTACTACACCATGTTCGCTATTGGCTGGGTAAGTTTGAAATGCCTATGCTCATGCTGAAGCCAGCACTAACTCCAAATAGTTCATTCTTGCCTTGGTCCTCTGGGTTGTAACAGCTATCATATTCCAAAACTCCAAAAACAACAGCGGCAACCAGGACATGTGGGGATGGTCTTGTCTCAATAATCATCGATCCGATGTCTTCAGTGAGAAGGTCGACTATGCTCTCATCTGCCGCCTTCAGAACTGGGCCATGATCTGTATCATTATTGAGGTCGTCATTGAGGTTCTCTGCATCCTCCTCTACAGTGTTGTTTTCTACCGCTACTACACAAAGCGACGCCTCTTTAAGTCTATGGACATGCGAGACCGTGCCCGATCCGATCTCTATCTCGCCCAGCTACGCAGCCAGTCTGCTCCCAACACTCCTGGCTTTGGCCCCAAGTCTCCCGCCCTCAGCGCCTATGCCATGTCTCCTCGTCACCCCCCGGCCGCCTACCGAAACTTGTCCGACATCAGCGAGAACCCCAACCCCTTCACTCCTGGTACCCAATTTGCCGAGCCCAAGTCTCAGTTCGCTCCGCAGGAGACTGGGTTCAAACTCCAGGCTCCTCCTACAAAGGCTCCTTCTGCTACCCCCAAGCTGAACCAGTCGGCTTTCACACCTACCGAAACTACGCCTCCCACTATTCCCACCGTCCAAATCTCGCAACATGGCCCTGTAGGCTCTGATGAGCCCGTCTATGACGCTGTCCCGATACCTGGCGCGTATGCCGGCCAAGCTGTCAAGAGCCCGCCTCCCGCGCAAACACACTTTGGCCAAGGCTATTAAAAGGTGTTCAGTACCTAAGCATTCAAAAAGGGGCAGGTTGTGTTTAATTTGTTAGTTCTGGTTCAGCGAGCTTCAGCCACGTTCTTCTGCTGGCGACCAGCTTGCAATCATATATATCATGGGGCGGCGATACCACAAATGGCGTTTAAGGGCGGGTCCAAGACTTGACTCAACTGCGTTTTAATCTTTTATTTTCCTTTGTTTGACTCTCCTCAAAGATAGTAGGAGTGGTATATGGTGTACTGTAATTTGGGAATGACTGTACAGCTGAGTATGTGCAAGGGATGATGAAGACGATGGGATAACAAGCTATATACAAGTACTTTCGTTTGTACGAGGGCCTTATGCTATCAGATTAGGATTTGGTGTTCAATTATACCATTGATATCTGCCTTACAAGGACTGTGGTGTGATGTTGGAGATGAATACTGTCAAAGTCACTTTTGCCTGAAGAACAGGCTTTGACGTAGGTAGTCAATGGATGCGTGGTGGCTCAAGCGAATAAGGTAATATTCGAGGAGAATATCTAAGTTCACAAATGCGTCGATCTAGATTCACGTTTGTAAAACCATCACATTCACTCGCGGCGTGGGTCAAAGTATTGAAAGAAAATAGAAAAGCATTCATCATGATAACGACACCCTAAATAACAGAGACAAAAAGTAGGTTTGAAAAAACCATTGCATTACTTTTGGTAGCCCCCGATGCACCCCCCCAAAGGTATTAAGGGCGCAAAGGACTGCCCCCCAAGCCTTTTGTCATGCAGCCAAGTCAAAGCTCTGACCTCCTCCCCATAGGTCACCTTCCGGACCGGCGGCAGCGCATGTGAAGAGGCCTGCCGCCCTTCCAGGCGGTACTCTAGAAACGAGATCTATCAACAACTGCCACAAGAGATTTCTCCGTAAACCCCCCCCCCCCCNNCCCCCCAAAGATACCAGGCTGTCCTGCGTCGTCTGGTCGTAAATAGCTAGCGAGGCAGCCTGAGAAACGGATATTGGAAGACCCGTGTTGCTTTTTTCACTTTTTTTTTTTTTTGAATTGAGCTTAGATGAGGTCGGCAACGTTCATGGGCATCTCCTCGATCTGGGTGCTGTAGAACTGCTCGATCTCACGCATCATTCGAACGTCCTCAGCGGTAACGAAGTTGATGGCGACACCCTTTCGGCCGAAACGACCACCACGACCAATTCGGTGAATGTAGTTCTCACGGTTGGCGGGGAGATCGTAGTTGATGACCAGAGAAACCTGCTGGACATCGATACCACGGGCCAGGAGATCAGTGGCGATCAGGACACGAGAAGAACCGGATCGGAACTCCTTCATGATCAGGTCACGCTGAGCCTGGTCCATATCACCGTGCATAGCAGAGACGGTGAAGTCACGGGCAGTGAGCTTGTCGGTGAGCCAGTCAACCTTTCTGCGGGTGTTGCAGAAAATGACGGCCTGGGTAATGGTGACGGTCTCGTACAAGTCGGAGAGAGTGTCGAGCTTCCACTCCTCCTTCTCAACGGCAATGTAAAACTGCTTGATACCCTCCAGGGTAAGCTCGTCCTTCTTGACCAGAATGCGGACGGGGTCGCGCATGAACTTGGTAGTAACCTCAAGGACGTCCTGGGGCATGGTAGCGGAGAGGAGGACAACCTGGGTAGATTGAGGAAGAAGCTGGAAGATATCGTAGATCTGCTCGGTGAAACCGCGCTGGAAAGTAAAGTTAGCATCATGAGCTCCAAGGTAAATGACTGCATCTTCTTACAGAAAGCATCTCATCGGCCTCGTCGAGAACGAACATCTTCATGCTATCGGTCTTGAGGAAACGGCGCTGGATCATGTCCTGGACACGACCGGGGGTACCGACAACGACCTGGGGACCGTCCTGGAGGGCCTTCATGTCCTCGCGGACACTGGTACCACCAATACAGGCGTGGCACTCAATGTTCATGAAGTCACCAATAGCGACAACGACCTTCTGGATCTGCTGAGCAAGCTCACGGGTGGGGGCAAGGATCAGAGCCTGGCATTGCTTAACATTGGTATCGATCTTCTGGAGAACAGAGATAGAGAAGGTGGCGGTCTTTCCAGTACCGGACTGGGCCTGGGCAATGACATCGTGGCCCTTGATGACGGGCATGATAGCACGCTGCTGGATAGCAGAGGGACGCTCGAAACCGTAGGCGTAGACTGAATTATTGTGAGCGTCTTGCGGGATAAAACTTTGGAATGCGGGTAAGACACTTACCACCTCGGAGGAGCTCAGACTTGAGGTTCATGTCATCGAAGGAGTCGACGGTCTCATCGTAGTTGGACTCGATCTGTCCTGCAAGGCAAGCATGGTCAGTATGTCTGTTGATGGTTCAATTATCTACTTCGCGTTGCGTTCGATGCCTTCAAGCCCATGAATGATCTGGCGCTCTTTGTGAGGTTGGGCACCCTTTATCATCGACTTGTGCGGGCATGTATGCCAAAGAGTCGAGCACATCGCGAACACGAGGCAGCGGGAAGATGCAAAAACTCACCTTCGGGGACATCCTCAAGGCCCTTATCAGCCATGTTTGCGGTTGAGGCTTCGAAAATCTAGATCAAGCACAGCTCGATCTAGAGTTGGAAAATCGCGGGGTGAAGGAAGCGAAAAAAGAGGGCAGAACTTCTACTGGAGAAGAAGACTGCGCCTTTGTGTCGTTTGGTAGAAAATAAACTGGTATCGACTAGGATCAAGATTCTCGTGAATATGACGAGAATCGACAAGAACCTAGGATGGAGATTTTTAATTTGTGTTGTTTCCTTTGGATGGAGTATGAAGGAGAAGAGGAAAAAAAAGTCGAATGAGGGGCGGTCGTGGAGGCAGTATATTTTTTTCGTTGCTGCCCACCCGCTTACCTCAAGAAGTGTAATGGCCAATCATAGTGAGCTATAGCGGGGCATCGATTAGGGTACATTTAGCTTGGTGTCGCTGCCTTGTAGACGGTGGCAGGGCACTCACAAGTCACAACACAGTCATATGTGCCTTGTACCTTAGTAGTCACTACCTTAGAGTCAGAGTAACTTTTAGGATGAATAGTGCCCAACAGCAAGAAATTTTCTTTAGCTGTAAGAAGTTTTTTTTTTTTTTTAGTTTTGGGGGGGTTTCTCTTTTTCTTTTCCCTCTCTTCTTTCTGCGATTACACAGGCTGCAGCCATCCCACTCTGCCCCGCCCTCGCCAGAACCTTGAAGAAAAAAAAAAAGCCCCTCGGCCTCCAGCCACGGATCATGCCCGCCACCCCATGACCACGACGTTGGGACTTGGGACATTTTGGTGTTTCCAGTGATTGACCTTCTCTGATG
>JAALXK010000392.1:0-48705 GCA_012977745.1 Fusarium anguioides | reverse complement strand
GATTTATAGACTATCGACCCAATATAGCACCAGAATGCGGCGATTAAGTTGAAATATGAATGCATTATTATTATTATCAATCAGAAATCCTGTCAAGGTCACGTACCTTCCCTACCTCTAGGTACTCTAGGTACTCAAAGTAGTAGAAGGATTCCAGAGTGGCGTGGCGCGGCAAGAGCTATCCGATCTAGACATCTGACGTTTGCTCTTTCCTTTCCTTTCCTTCGCTTTACTTTCCTGTTATCCCACTGCAACTGCCGCCTTTACTGATGTATCTCTAATTCCTTCCCTCCCCTCGTTTATTCTTGCGTTTTGTCATACCACCTTCTTTTAGTACAGTCACTCGCTTTCACAATTGACCTCTCGATAATCACTCCTCACTATTCGAGGTTCACCACATGAACAATGACCTGAGACCTCTTGTCTAACCTCAATTCTCTCGATTTACAGCCTATCAATCAATCAATCTGCAGTAATAAAAGATGGCAACACCATGGAACCCAATGGGTATTTCTCCAGCTGATGGCGATCACGACAAGATCGTCGTTGGGCCCTACGACGATTCGAGATATACAGCATCAACTCCCGGCCTCAGTTATATCCGATATCCTTCTTTACAAACTACTAATTCTACCGCTCGCTTAATTCCACAACCTCTTCTCTCGCCGCCTGCTGCAAGACTATCACCTGGACCTTCGAGTCCGCTCAGTTCAACTAGTTTTCAATCTCCTAATACTCCTTCAAGTCCTGGTTTCCCACTCAGTCCATTCTATCCACCAAGCCCAGGACAATTGCAGAGGGAACAGTATCTCAACTCTCCTGTCAGCGATGACTTCAACTCTCCGCACATGTCGGGCGCAACGGCTGTCACGGTTCCAACGATAGATCCTCGATTACCAGCCAAGCCATCACATACAATGGAAACAGTTCTTGAAACACCTTACTTTGACACCCCGCCTCTTACACCTGGATCGTGGGATAATACTGATATTCCGGATGCGACAGAAGTTCCACTCAATAATGGTTGGAGACCTTGGTGGTTGCGCCGAAGAGTAATAAGCATATTCATTGGTGTATCCATAATGCTGGCAGTAATTGGGGAAGTGGTCATGTGGTGGCTCTCTAATAATGATGTTGATAGCAGCCTCAAGGGTCTCTGGACTTTTGGACCTGTTCTAGGTGAGTGATCGCCAGGGTCCTTACTCAGTGTGGCCGTGATCGTCATATGTCCAAGTACTCACATATATCTAGTTGTTACTATCATGGCTATGCTATGGGGACGAGTCGAAGCTCAAGCATTACTTTACATGCCATGGATTGTTCTTGATGGTCGACCAGTTACTGTCGAGGAGACTCGCCGCAAGCAAGCCCCCCGAACTCTCCTACTCGACTATCCCAGCCTTGGGAGCTTTCAGGCCCTAATTAAAGCATTCCGGAACCGCCACCACCTCGTTGTTGCATCTGTTGCGGTCAAGCTTCTCCTCCGTGCTGAGATCGTTCTTTCCACTGCCGTTTTTCATGCTGAAATTCATGTAGACGGTACCACTAGGCTCCTTGCCCGACTCGGTATCCTCCACGGTATGACTGGTGTCTTCCTCATCATCTCATTCCTCCTTCTTCCCATGCTGTATCATGCCCCGTCACCTCGAGGTATTACACCTCGAGATCCTACGTCCCCCGCTGGAACAGCGGCACTTCTGACAAGTAGTCAACAATTCCTCACTCGGTTGTCAGGTACTGGACATGCAGACATGAATGCTGTCGCTGCCAGGTTGGCAGGATCATGGTACACGACAGAGCTTACGCAACCCGGGCGTCGACCAGAGGAAATGTTTCAGCTGAGACAACATGGCGGGGGCGATGGCGCTCTTGGTACGAACCCTTCCAACCGACCAGAGGAAGCCACTGGGGTATATCGGCCGTGGACACAGGGGACTCGGGCCAAAGTGATGAGTATTATTGCGTCTGTTGCTTTAATTGCTGGCATTTGTGTCATATTCAACTTGAAGGGGAAAGAGAATGGACTCGAAGTCGATGATAGCATTTTTGTCACCTGGACATGTGTGCCAACGATCATCTTTGCCGCCCTTGCCGTCTTCTGGACTCGAATTGATATCGACAACCGTCGTCTTGCCCCATTCTTGAAACTCACCAACACCAAGTGTCGGTTTCAGGAGTCTTTGGGACTGACATACATGAACGAATTTGGTCTGTACACAGCTGGAAAGGCCATGAGGAACCAGGATTGGGCAGTTTTCCTTGCCAAGTGCATTTCTATTCTTGGCTGGTTGATGCCCATCTTTACTGCGGGACTGTTTGCTGTTTCTCAAGTGTCGCAAAGCGCTGACCTTGAGCTTCGACCCGAAACACAATTTGTTTCGACGAGCAGATCATTAAGCACCGCTATCAGCAGTGATGTAATCGAGCAGGTCTTGTTGAGACAAACGCCCAAGTACCCGAGATGGACATATGAGGATGTTGCGCTTCCTGAGGTTTCCCTTGTGGACCACCCGAGCGACTGGCCACTTCCAAATACAGCGCTTGTGGCTAAAGTTCCGAGTCTCAGGAGCAAACTCACTTGTGAGACGATATCTTTCTCTGAGGGCCAAGGTGCAGACTGGGATTGTGTACCTCTGGGCGGATCCAAGAAGAAACCTGTTTGTGGAGCTGACCAATCTCGAACGGCATTTGTTGCCTCTTCATGCTCGCAACTTGATTCGCAGTATTCTCTCAAGTATATCTGGGGCAGTTGTGCTGGTGATGGCATGATCTCGGTCATGATGTGCAATGAGTCAGTGGTTGAGGTTGATGTCTCGACGACGTTCCGTACTGAGGACTTGTATATCAACTTAAATGCTATTCCCATTGTGAATACATCGAGTGAGAGACCTTCAGACGTCAAGGCAGATATTACAAGTGTTTATGGAGCCCTTGACAGTATTGGCGCTGACGACAAGAAGTTGAAGGGGCTCGATCCTTTCTTCCGCACATTGGTGCTTTCAAGGTTACAAACTACCACAGATCGCATTATTGCCCCCGAGAGGCAAAATTCTGTTTCTCAGTCGATCCTATTGCAGCATGGTATACTTGCCGCTCAAGTTATCAACAGTGGTTTGATACGGCAACCCTTATCATCTAAGCTGCGTGCTCGTGATGACTCCCAAACAAACATACCTGCATCTGTTGACTACGTTCTCCCACGTCTGATGCAGGGTAGTATACAAACTTTCGTTCTCATCGGGCTCCTAGGCTTTACGCTCTTTTTTGAGTTGCTGTCTTTGCGTACAGTATCTCGTGGCACTTTGTCTAAGAGCCCTGGAAGCATCGCCGCTCAGGCAAGTCTCCTTGCAGACTCAACATTGTGGTGGCGCCTCCCGAACGGAGCTGAATGGATGGAAGATGATGACTTGGCGCGATGCCTCCGCCGAAGAACGTTCCACCTTGGATGGAGCAAGGGAGCTACAGGAAACCGAAGCTATGGCATCGGCATTGTGCAAGACGAAGGAAAGGCGGCAAGACCACCAGTTGTTTCGCAAACAATGGCTCCTGGTAATGGGGGGTTAGTGCCTGGGCGGTACATCAGTATGGCGCCTGGGTTGTACTCTTATGGGGATATCGCGACATATGAAAAGTCGTGAAGGCGCGCATTGATATGAATATTGCATTATCTGGGTATTTTTGGAATGCATGGCGTTGGAAGGAAGCGATTGGTTTGATATGATGAACTTGCTATATATCCATGAGATATGTCAGGACTAGACAGGTCGTGTTTTTTGAATAATGTATAAAGTATATTATCTTTATGTCGAGGTTTTCGATAAGGCTCTGGAGAGTGTTTTTCAAGCAACATGTTTGTCACCCAGAGCCAGGCTAAATCATAATAATTTAGGATAAAAGGCTTACTGTAGAGAAATACTTATCACCTCGTATACGGAGTAATGTGATATTTATTCTGCGCCTTTTTCTCGGGGCCCGAGGAACCCTACTCAACGTACGTCTTGGGTCTTGGCAAGTAGTCATCGAGTATTCGTCCATGTGTTGAAAATCGGCCTGTTCCAGTAATTTGGGAACTGGGGAATTGTGGAGACTCTGTCCAACTCCAGCCATGGAATTATCAACTTTCAAGCCGGTAGCTAAGTTATTTTTCTAGCTATCGACATTTGATAAGTGAGTGACTGAGTGACTTCTTTTGCTCACTAGTTACATGGTATCTCCTTGACCATGATAAAAGCCTATTTCCCATTTTGAGATTTGTCCTTTTCATTCTTTCATCTCTCTCTCTCTCTCTTCTCTCTCACCTTCAACTTGACGTCAGTCTATCAGTCATGGCTTTCACATTGCACTCCCATTCAGGAGAATTCTGCCCCGGTCATGCAAAAGATCAACTCGAAGAGATTGTAAAACATGCTATTTCTGTTGGTTACAAGACAATTGGCTTCACTGAGCACATGCCTCGCTATGAACTGCGTGATCTCTATCCTGAAGAGGTATCTCTCACCAAAATCCCATCTTGAGCAAGGCAATATCTTACATACTATACTATAGCTCGATGACCCTCAAGCATCTCTAGAGGCGCTTCCTCCTCGTCATGAAGCATATCTCATAGAAGCTCAGCGTCTTCGGCGCGAGTATGCGTCACAAATTCATATCCTCATTGGTTTCGAGGCTGAGTTCATCCGTCCTACTTGCGCAGCACACGTTCGCAAATTGGCAGAGCATCCTATTATTGATTACTTCATTGGTTCAGTGCACTACGTCCACAGCACCCCAATTGACTATAATAAGGAAATGTTTGCCACGGCTCGCGATCTTAGTAGTCGTGGAACTGAAGAGTCGCTGTATGAGGACTACTATGATCTCCAGTACGACATGCTCAAGGAACTCTGCCCGCGAGTAGTGGGACACTTTGATCTCGTGAGATTGATGAGTGAAGATCCCGCTCGGGATATTCGACAGTGGAAGGGAGTTTGGGAGCGTGTGTTGCGAAATTTAGCTCTTGTCAAAGAACAAGATGGTTGGCTTGAGGTGAACAGCGCAGGACTGCGAAAGGGTCTTGCTGAACCTTATCCTTGCAGAATAATTGCCGAGGTAAGTTGACATCATGTGGGATAAACTAAACAAGGATAAAGCTAACTAGTCATAGGAATGGATCAAGATGGGTGGAAAGTTCACTTTCTGCGACGACAGTCATGGTGTTGCGCAAGTTGCTACCAACTATGCTCGAACAGTCACCTATCTCGAGAGCTTGGGCATCAAGGAGGTCTGGTGTCTCAAGAGAACGCCTAACCCTGGCATAGAGGGAACGCCAAGAGCAACAGTTGAGGAAGTCATTGTGCCTCTGACTGCATTCAGCGAGAATTTCTCATAGAAGATACACATGGTTAGACTATTGGTTTAAGAAAAGGATAGCCATAAAGTCATAGATTAAACAAAAGTAGAACTATAGAGCAAGACGAGAGCAAGTCTAATCCAGAACGAAAAAGGAAGAGGGTATCGTAACAAGAGGGAATAACCAGAGACAAACATGGTATACTTCTGGTACAAGACAAGGAAGACCATGACAATAATACTTCAGGTATCGACAAAAGTGCATCTTCTCTCCAAAAGAAGGCTGTAACAAACCACACAGTTTGCTAGTTGCATCTCAGAAGATCAGAGCGCCGAAAACAAAAGTTGGGCATTTCGCTTAGTGTTGAGGAGTCTCGGGAATTTCCTCAACAGGGTCTGACTTGACATCGTGTGCTTGCTGGCCTTGGCGCGGTGCGAAGGGAATACCAGAAGTGTACTGGAAGAGATTGTTCTTCTTAACCGGGCTGGGGGTCGCAGCAGGAGTTTGCTCAGAAGGAGTTGGTACGTTAGGGGGAAGCCATTTCAAGGGCTCGTTCTGAGCAATAGCCTCAGGCGCAGGACCCTCCGGTTGGTAAGGGATAAACATATCGTCTGCATCTATGCTTGGGTGGACGGAAACAGAGGGGATAGCAGGAGAGCTCCATGGGGGAGATACCAGCTGAGTTACATGCGCAGAAGAATCAAAAGCGTATTGCTCTTGTAGGGGGGTTGCAAGTCCACTAGAAGACGCAGGTGGCGTAGGATTTCGGGGAGAGATGTTGTATGCCTCCGCAGAAACGGGAGCGGCTGTGTGGTCATGGCTAATAGTCTTTGGTGACTGCTGACTACTAGAAGATCCTGCAACGGACTTCTGAGGCTGATGCTTGTAAGTGATGGTAGATTCTTGGCCCTTGGTTTTCTCAGCTTCAACACGAGCCCGCTCCTTAGCGTCCTTCTGAGACTGAGTTATCAGGTTGATGCGAATCTTCTTCATGCCCGTGGTGAGGCTGTCAATGTCATCATTAGTAGTGCCAGATGCACTATCCTTCTTTGCAGCCTTGGCCGGAGACTTGGCTTTCTGAGTAGCTGTGGCAGGTCGTGAAGGACCGGCAGTAGTAGTAGCTTTCTTAGTGCCTCGGGGTGCTCTTGGTGCGAGCTCCTTTCGGGGAGCCGCGGGATTCCGGCCCTTCTTGGCCGGGGAGTTGCCGCTAGGAGCAGTTTTAGTGGTCATGGGCGAATTAGGGACTGTGCGAGACTGTCCTGCCACTTCTGCTTCAGGGCCGGCAGATGCCTCCCTCGAGGTAAGGGACGTCGGGATCTCACTAAGACGTCGACTAGCCCTCCTCGTGGTTGGTTCACCACTGTTTGTCCTTGAGGGAGCACCGCGTGCCGCCGCCTTGAAAGAAGTCAGCTTTGTTTCAGTACATGATACCTTATCACTAACCTTCTCTGAAGAGATGGTAGCAGATCCCATCGTCCTTCTGCGGCTCGTGGATGCCTTTTCAGTAGTTGGCTCAGGAGCTGGTGCTGGCTTGGCTCGTCTCTCGCGCAGAGACATGCGAGACGTTGGGCGCGAAGCAGGCCCAGCCGCAGGCTTGGGGTCAATGCCCATAATTATTGACTGACGATCACGTCTCGCTTTGCTTGCCTCTGCGTTCAGTTCCTCAGGTTTGCAGCTGTCGGTTTGACGTGTAGCAGGAATCAAGAGTTTGCTAAGCTCATGGGCCGCAATCGCCCAAGGAACCTCTGGTGGAGGTGGCGATGGAGGTCTGTTCATGGACGAACCCAAGCTGGACAAACTACGTCTCATCTTGATAGGGTCAGCGACCTTAGCAGTTGACGCCTGTGTTGGAGAGAAGTAGGTTGGGAGTGTGGCACTCTGAGGCTTCTTGGGAGCACTTGTATCCTCCAATAACGCCTCGAGCTCGTCCAAGTGTGAAGGTGCCCACCACGACGGATCGTAAGTATGGATGGAATCCAAGGCTGGCTTTTGCTCAAAACTGTAAGGCAAATCGTCTTCCAGGGCTCCAATCTTCTGTCCCATCTCAACACCAAGACGACCAACGTTGTCTGGTTCTTGTGCGTACGTCTGATCTCCAGCCAATCCACTGAGGTGGCTCATAATGCCGGAACACAAAGCCCGATCACTGTAGCCACCTTCCAACACACTGATAATTCGACCATCGACATGAAGGCCTTCTTCAGCTGCTAGCTTAACGACATCTTGGGCAATACGGGCATAGAATTCTGTCGGCACGTTGACCTTGTGGCGCTGCATTCCCGCGCTCTCCCATTCACTGGCATCGAAGCCAGCAGACAAGAAGATAGCAGCCTTTGGAGGCAGGTTTGCTTCTTTTAATCGTTCTGCCTGGTTCTTGAAATAGTTTCTAGCCTTGCTCAAGAGAACATTGTACCTGGTCTCGTAGAGTTGCCAGAATTCTTCTTCTGACTTCCAAGGTTCCAGGTGAACGTTCCAAACTGTTTGTCCGTGTGCATTGTCGATACAGATACTGGCGCTTCTAACCTTTTCTTCATCGCCCATTTCACACGGGTACGAGTTGATGTCGTGTAAGCTGAAGTAGCCAATCGACGTCTTCTTCCATGGGGCAGCATTCTTGGCAGCATTGTTTCCTCGGCTGTTGTGCTGCCAGGTAATAGCCTGAGATCCGTCACCGTGGTGAAGATCGAAATCGATGATAGCAGCATGGGTGAGTCCATGGGTCAGAGCCGCGTGCATGATACCAACATGGACATTGTTAACCCAGCAGAAACCAGAAGGATAAGAGGCGGAACAATGGTGACCTGGGGGTCTTACACCGACAAAGGCCCGCTGAGGACCGGAACCAAAGACAGTGTCAATGGCTTCACAAACGGCTCCTAGGGCACCTTCCATAGCATTCAGAGATTCCGAACAGAGATACAGATCACCTTCGTGAAACTTATCCGCCTTCTCACCCCCTCTGTTCATCTGTGGTCGCTGAAGCTCCTTTCCTCCCATTGCAAGCTTTGACTCAGCCGCTTCACACATCATCTTGAGCTCCTCCATCCATTTCGTCCCATGCACATTCACTACGGCTGGCGAGAGAAGAGAAAGCTTGCGCTCCGTTTTATGGATTCGAAACGGTATGCCATGGATATGCTCAGCCTCTCTCTTTGGGTGCAGTGGAAATTCGCCTTCAGAGTGTCTTCCACCCAAGCGGACATATGCAGTAGAGATACCCAATACAGCAGCCTTTATTCGCTCTGGACGTTCGACAATGGTGCCCAGGGCGGCGCGGGAGGTTCGAGGTCGGGAGAAACGGTGGCCATACACAGCATCGTTCAACACTACAATCATCTGGGTAGGGAGAGTTGAAGTAGAGCCATGGTGCGCCTCCAACTCATCGCTCAAATTGTCATGTGCAATTGAAACTGCAGTCGGTCGAGGTTTCTCTAGCACATGAGGGGTAGCTGACAATGGCGATTTGACCTGAGTTGGCGAGATCTGATGGGCGACACTGGAACGTCTCGAAGGGGTTGTGCCGGGCCCAATACCATTAGATGAGCGCAACGAGTTCATAGACGCCTTTCGTAGCAGAGACGGCGTGTCCCGTGAAGGATCACGGCCCTGAGACGGGCTGCGAGACGGAGCTCTGGATCGGGCATTTGGGGCCGGTGATTGGGAAGCACGGCGACCCGATGAACGGAAGGGAGGCGAAGGTTCGGAGAGGCGGGACGGAGCTCGGCCGGGGGAAGTGGAGATAGTGAGTTGGTTCAAAGACTGAGCCAGGTCATCGTGTTCAGGCTGTTTAAGGCTCCGTTTGGAAGACTGTCGCCGAAGCGGCAGCGATGGGCGAGAAGCCATGAAGTCCAAGTCGACGGATGAGGAATATCGATAAGACTGGACAGATGTGGCTATAGCGGGGTCCTTTGTGGGAAGTTTGGGTCAGACAGAGGCAGTAAAGCAAAGTCAGAGCCAAATGAATAGCCTAACTCAAATCTTTGATCGCCTTTGGAATAGCTCGCTCCGGCTCCAGTTCTTTAAGGCGGCGTGAGCTTGTGCTCGGATCGGGCTTGAACCTTTTCGTGGTTGATGTCGGTGGGTGACGTCTTTGCCCCTGTTTCCAGGGACCAGGTCGCGTCTAGAATAACGCGTTAAGGTCACGTGTCTGGAATTATGACGATGCTGTGTTTTGAAAGTTGCCGCTTTGGGCACGCAGTAAATAAATTTCAAGTTAACTTTTTGAGGGGCTCGAGTTGTTTATAAAGACATTGTTGAAAATCGAGCGAGATTATATCTAAGATATAGCGATATTAACGAGAGATTGCTTCTATTTTTTGATCGACAGTAAAAGTTTATCAGTATGTTCTATGCAAAATGAAATGATTCAAGATATACGCAGGTATCCGTAGTTACGGGCATAACTCAGCCCCTGGCTTGGATGTTTGTCGCGCAAACCGCCAAAATTGAGCGTTGAGGGATGAGAGATCTCGTATTATAAGATCTACGAACAATAGAAGATATATTCCTAGCTCAGAATAATATTTCGATCTCTATAGTATATAATGATGCACCTATTGCAGTTAATTGGAATGCGTAGTAATAATAGTTTTAACGTCGTAATAAAAGATAAGATCGGTATTCGGTAAATCGCGAATTAGCACAGAGGGGTTTGTCTGTGCATGCACCGTCAATTGTGCTAACTAACTAAACCTGTTGGTTCGGGAGGCACGGTAGGATTGAATAAATTACGGAGTAATGTTAGCGATAAATTAGACATGAGATCTTGGGTCAACCTTAACTATGCTTATAGCACCTGTTTCTAGTTACACCTACCACGAGATGAATCAATTCTTGACAGTTCTTGTATCTCCAATGTTAGACTCGAGGCTTCGAGAATACGAGAGCAAAAAGGTTCATCCCGATATCTCCGTGAGATTGAGCACTGGCACGTTGCCGTCCAGCTTTGTTGGCCAGTCTAGAATCACGGCTGAAAAAGGCGTGCACCCATCTCAGAGTCACATGGATGTCTTGACCCTGTCAACAAGGTCCAAGCCATGCTCAAGTAAGTATCCTGGGCGAGGACAAGAAACGAAACGTTGGATTCACCGCCAAACAGTTGACTTTCCAGAATTTCTCTATCCATGGTCCCCTAACCCCTCACATTTAACAGCTGTACCCAGAGTAGTATCCTGGTCATCCCGTGTTGCCGAGACATTCATGATCCACTAACAGTCCTGTCCCTTTCGCTAGGCTAGGCTGACTTGACCTGTTGTTTCCGCATTGTTGGGCGCGAAGGATGCGCTACTACGCTGCAGTGCGGGATGGAAACCGCTGTTTGTCTCTCTCATCCCATGTTGAGGTGGTATTGACCTAATAAAGAGAGGCCTGACAATACCATTCAGGCAGTTCAATATTGAGAGCGACATAGCAAACAGAGCAAATATCTGGTTTAGAAATGAGCTACAGTTAAATACCTACCATATTGGATGTGAGTGGCCAGAAACAAAATGAGCTCTGATCCACGAATGTCAAATAAACTTCCGTCATGACTAAATACTAAGTTAAGACCTTGCATCACTGACAGGGCTGAGTGATTCACGAGTTATTGTTCATCCATACCAGCTTTCAAGTCGAGGAATTTCTTTACTGGAGCTATGACATTTATCGGCACGCAACTGAACCTTTTGGCTCTAAATCAAGGCTGATCTATTACTCTTTGTATTTGCTTCTTGGAAGAGAGTACGGATACGTACTGTTCATCACTATAACTAAAGATGCAGCCATGAAAAGCCCAATCTGCCCATCGGCAGGGGCATGCAACCATCTGTCCAACTACATTCTCTTAAAAACGCCATGAAGATGTGCCCCTCGTTCTGTGACCTCTGTGAGGGAGTACAGCATTGATTAGCAAAAGAGATACCCTTGATTTGCCAAGATAACACTTTTAATAAATTCGTCTGCCCAGACAATGCATACGGAAAACGGCATCACAATCTCTTCCATCGTCCTGACTTACAACGTCTTGTGTGGATGAGCTGGGGTCTCTTTGCTGGGGCCACCTGAAGCCTTTGCAAAGCCTTGTCGGCTTTATCTGGTTAGTTCAGGGAATATCTCAACCCGAGTGGCTTTTTCCTCCACTCCTCTTTCGTGAATCGTCTTCCCCTAGTCCATGCACCCCTGTAACTATCTCCGTTAGGTTGTACCTAAACTCACTGTCTAAAAGGGACGTTACCATCAGAATTCTGCGCGCAATTGACGAGATGCATCTAATAACCTCTCAGCCGCACCATGGCACACTCGTTAATTGGTCATTCTTGGCACCAGCGGACTTTGTAGACTCTGCCTCGTGGCTGCGTGACGCCCGAAGCTAACTCGACCTCCCTGTCCGCAAGCTTCCTAGCGTCATGTATGTCTGGTCTGTAGACTGGAGCTCTCTGCTTGTCCGTTACTCAACCAAGCGAGGCGAAGCGATGAGCCGACCCTGGAAGTGGAAGTGGAAAGGGAAGCTCAGTTCAGCTCAGGTCCGCTCAAGTCCGCTTTGTGAATAAATTCCCGACTGTCGGCCTCCATTCCCCAGAGAATGCTTTCTGAGGAATTGCTGCTTTTTCGCTCATCTCGTCTTGACTCCAACTTATAACATCCCCCCGAAACATTCGAATCCAACAGTCCAAGTTTTGCAATGAAGAGCGCCATTCTCTCTGTCATGGCCACTGGCGCCGCTGCCCAGATCACAGCAATGCCTTTTGCTGGCTTGGGTTTGGGCCCTCATATGTTCCAGAACAACGCTGTTAACCCCAGCGACCCCGAATACGCAACCTGTCAAGAAGCTGTTGGAATCGTCCAGGACTGTGTTTCTTCCGTCGGCGGCCTTGATGCTGCTGCCACTGCTGATCCTAAGGAACTCGTTGCTTGCGCATGCTGTAACGGAGGCCAGAACGCTGCTCCTCTCTACTCAGTCTGCTCCAACTACCTCTCTGAGGAGGCTTCTGAGAACACTTCTCAATACGAAGGTGAGATTTACTACTCATAGCCGTTTAACTCGAGGAAGATATACTGACAAGTTATTCCAGCCTACGGTACTCTCTACCGCGCCTGCCGAGCCAACACCAATTGCGGCGGTGGTCGTGCTACTCGCACTATTGGTGGTGGTGGCAGCGGTGGTAGTGCTGGCAGCAGCAGTCCTTCAGCAACCGATGATAGCGATGATAACTCGGCTACTATCACCTCCGCCACTAGCTCTGCGAAGCAGACCTACGCTGCAGCATGTGAATACATGCTTGATATCTTCACCTCTTGCACAGATGGAGATCGCCAGTTCACCAACCTCCCTCCCAGGGAGCAGGCCGTTTGCTACTGGTAAGTTACCTAGCCAGCGCATAGAATTTGTCACCATACTAACATGCTATAAGCTGCCGCGACTCTGGTTCCAAGCAAACCTGGACCGACGAGCTCGACAAGTA
The DNA here is from genome assembly GCA_012977745.1 of Fusarium anguioides. NCBI lineage: Eukaryota > Fungi > Ascomycota > Sordariomycetes > Hypocreales > Nectriaceae > Fusarium > Fusarium anguioides. The sequence continues at coordinate 35,934 of JAALXK010000392.1, read as the reverse complement.
TGCTTCCACCTGTGCTGCCTGGGCACGAACTGGCGAGCCCAAGACTGCCTATCCTGGTATGTGCCTCACTTGAAAACTTTTAAGCCTATGCTAATCCATCCACAGTCGCCAAGGGCCTTGCTACCTTCTGCGATCAGTTCACCGACGTCTGCTCCGGCGGTGCCAGTGCTGCCACCCGCACCCAAGACTCTGACTCTACTGCAACCGATGAGGCCAACACAACCGAGGACTCCGGTCCCCGCCAGACTGGCGCCTCAGGTGGCGATAGCGGTGCCAAGACTAGCGAGCAAAACAACGAGCCCGTCACTGTCACTGTTTCCGGTTCTCAGGCTAGTGAAACTAGCAAGGGCAACAGTGCTTCCTCTGCCCGTGTTGGCTTCGGTGCCGTCATGGTTGCCGTTGCTGCTCTGGCCTTTGCTCTGTAGAAACTGCAGTATGACGATTAGACTGAAGAGCGATGGAGTTTATGAATAGGTTTCCATCTTCAAGTGGACGTGGTGGATCTAACGACTTATCCGGAATTTTTAATGATACCGTGGGAACTTGGGGACAAGCGCAGTTTTGTCAAGATATCCTTGTTGGCATTTGAAGCGCCTTCGTACATATAATCATATTCGTTATCCATAATCAAGATTTTACCAACGCCTTATGATCGATGCATGTGACTTCTAATCCGATGTCAAATCGACGTTGACACCCTTCAATGCCCCAACTGCCCACTCAGGGTACTCGGTCTTGTCGGCATATAGCCAAGCAAAGAACTGCCGCACAAATGCAGGGAAACGATCCTCCACAATTGCTTCCCGTATTTGTCGCATAAGGCCCAGTTGATAATAGACGTTATGAATTGTCAGTAAGTGTGCCGCCACTGTCTCCTTGGAGGCGTTGTGGTGGACGAATGCACGAGTGACACCCATCCCTCCCTCAGCGGTAGGCTTGCAGACCATGCAGTTGCAACCCTCTTCAACAGGTCCGAAATCAGTAGCATATTTCTTATTGCGGATGTTGAGGACGCCATGTTTTGTAACCGCATTGCCAAATCGGGCGGTTCTTGTTGGCCATACACAATCGAACATGTCGGCTCCCAGTGCAACGCTCACCACCAGATCTTCAGGGTAGCCAATACCCATGACGTATCGCGGCTTCAGATCAGGGAGCATTTCTGTGCAAGCTGCGACAACTCTGCAATAATCAGCCTTGGCCTCACCACCACTCAATCCACCAATGGCAATGCCTGGGGTATCACGGGCCAGCATCTCGCGACAACATTCTCGTCTCATGTCAAGATCGAGACCACCTTGAATGATACAGAACAAGTTTTGGGACTCGGGCTTTTTGTGAGCTGCGATGCATCGATCTAACCATCGCACACTACGCTCCATTGCCTCTCGCATACGTGCATGATCGGGCGAGGTCGTAACAAGCACGTCGTCCAGCTGCATCATGATATCGCTGCCAATGCTATTTTGTAGCGACATCGAATGCTCAGGGGTAAGTAACATGGGAGTTCCATCATGAGGGCTGAGAAATTCGACTCCCTTTTCAGTGATGGTTGCAAGCTTGAGCAGACTGACCATTTGGAATCTATAAATCAGTGTTAGTCTGATGTGTTTGCTCATTAACATGAGAAAGACTTACCCTCCACTGTCAGTCAGGATATTGTGGTTCCATCCTTGAAGTTTATGCGCTCCACCTATCGCATCCAAAACTTCTTGTCCTGGTTTCAGACCGAGATGGTAGGTGTTGTTTAGACACAAACGACAGCCAGTCTCTTCAAGCTGCTCGGGAGTGATTCCTTTCAGGGATGCCTGAGTTGCGACAGGCATGAACATGGGAAGTTGTACCACTCCATGAGGAAGGGTCAGAATTGATGCTCGTGCTCTGGTTGTCTACGATCAAAAAGAAGTATATTAGTTTTATAAACTTTGGTCCTTGGCTTCGTTGCTAAATGAAGCCATCACCACCTCAGGCTGTAAGACTCACGGAGCATTTTGCAACAAGCTCGTGCGTCAAAGCAGGTGACTTGTAAATGTTTGATGATGAAGCCATCCTCTTAATTGCTTGCATCTGCTTTCTTTATACCTGAGCGCGTAACGAACGGACGATGAAAGAAGGAAAAAGGACAAAACTCGAGTCTTTTCTCTTTCTTCGTCGTGTTAGTCACTTTTGCTGGGTTTTTTTTATAAAATGGAAGTTGCATCTATGAGAGAGCAAGCAGGGTTCTAGTGGGACTTAGTTGCTATTCAAAGACCTGGCCTGATTGGTCAATGATTTCTATTCCGGACCATCATCGGTAGATTCCGCTCAAGCTACAAACCTCCAGCGAATTTTCCGACTTCAGCTTGATACGCTCGAGTATCTATTGTCACCAGAAAGGCAAGCCAAGCCAATTGAGCTCGCCATAAGGTCTCCGAGTCGAAATGGTCGCCCGAGCTGTTTCGCCCGGAGGCGCGCTGTTGAGATCTTCTCGACTGTTCTCACTTCCTAAGCCACTGCCCGAACCTCAGTCGACGAACTTGCACATTGGCGATCACAAGTCTCCCACCATGACACGACAATACCCCCAGTACCAGACAATTACATCTCCTCTTTCTTCTCGAGAAAAGGGTGACTGGGGTTTCAAGCGACCATTTCCTCTCAAGTCGACTCTCACCTCTTCAACACCCCTGATCCGAGTTAAGCAAGTCGACGCTATCGAAAGCGTTACCGACTTTGCCTCTGCTGCCGACCATACTCTTTCCCTCGAGAAGTTCCAGGAGATGCGCATTCCTCTTTCGATTCCCAAAGGAAACGACAAAACCGGCCTATCTGTGAAGAATGATGCATGGCGAAAGTCCGTTTTTGAGGAGGAGGTTGATTTTACCGAGTATCGCCAAGGACGAGCCGACGACAAGCGATGGAAGTTCCAGGGACCTTGGCTGGCTAGAATGACCGAGGGTGATTTCCTCGCATACCTCAACAAGAATGTGCGACCTAAGCGCGTTCAGTTCAGACAGCTACTCAAGGAGAGATTGACTGAAACTCTCAACTCTCAACGAGCCAGGACCGCTATGGAGCAGGGCAACACAGCGCCCCAAAAGATCAGCCCCAAAGATATTACTGAGGACCAATTTACGGATTATGTGCGCGATCTACGAACTGATCGTGCTACACTTTACGCCCTGGTATCCAAGTTCCTTGATCTTGCTCCCCTTGGCCAGCCTGTGGGCATTATCCAGACCTTCCTGTCTGCTGGCGATAAAGCGGCTGCTGAGAGTCCTTACGGCAAGTCTGGGCCTCCTCCTAGCCATCCCTCTGCTGGTATCAGCTACTTGAGGACAAACTCTTATATGGAGAACCACCCTGTCTACGGACCTCAAAAACAGCGCACCCCTACGCTCGCCCGAGTCGTATACCCCAGACAAGGCCCCTCACCTGCTAAGCTTGGTGTTGGTGGTTTCGTTGCTGATACTCCTCCGGGAGACAATGAGTTCAACAACAGAGATAGCCGCATGAGGGTGTCACAGAACAGGAAGATGCTTACTGGTATTACACACCTTGACACATCAACCTACGGTGGTGCCAAGGCATATGTCAGCCCCGAAACCGCAACGGTTGATCCTAGTGGCAAGGTCGTGCTTCAACTCCGAGAGGCCAACACTGAGGCTCAGCTTGTTGCGCGGGAAGCTCAAGGCCGCGCCCGCGTGTACAATTCGTCAAAGAAAGCCCCCAAGAAGATTACTGGTGAAGAAAATGATGCCTGGAGACAGGATCGTGTTGCCGACGAGCTTATTGGTGAGGGAGCTACTTCTGGTGCCGAAAAGGATGGTGTGAGTAGTTCCAAGAACTATGGTCTTGGTAACGACAAGCAATAAAGTACATGAGTTATGGGCTTAAGCCAGTGTATATTGATGTCATTTATTTTCTCGAACACTTAGAGAAAACATGTACCAAACAACTGTACAAATAGAATTGAAGCAATCACCTAACTGTCATGATGTATCACACTTATAATGAGAACCCAAAGACTTGAAAAAGCATAAAGTCTAATGAATTGCATACTGACTTATGCATATGATCGATCCACTCAAGATAATGCCCCTCCATCCAGCCTTAGGTAAGCAAGAAACGGTTCGCTTCACCTCCACGTGATCCGAGCCCTAGAAAGCCACTCTCCCCACCTGGTCAACACCAAAATTCTAGGCCTGTAGCGGAATCTCACAGCAGCGACTTTCTTCAAACCTATCGCCCAACGTCCAATCGTCCAATACCGCCAAAATGGGTCGCGTTCGTACCAAGACTGTCAAGAAGTCCGCCAAGGTCATCATTGAGCGTTACTACCCCAAGCTCACCCTGGACTTCGAGACTAACAAGCGTATCTGTGATGAGATCGCTATCATTGCCTCCAAGCGCCTCCGCAACAAGGTTAGAAATGCCGGCCTTGCGGAAGAATGAATCGAGGACAGCGACTGATTTAGGATTAATAGATTGCCGGCTACACCACCCACTTGATGAAGCGCATTCAGCGTGGACCCGTCCGTGGTATCTCCTTCAAGCTTCAGGAGGAGGAGCGTGAGCGCAAGGATCAGTACGTTCCTGAGGTCTCTGCTCTGGACTTCACCCAGAACTCCGAGAGCGGCCAGCTCGACGTCGATGGCGAGACCAAGGACCTCCTCAAGCACCTTGGCGTATGTGCACCCACAATATTCGAAAAAACTGGACGAGATACTAACAGTCTATATAGTTCGAGTCTATCCCCGTCAACGTCATCCCCGTCACTCAGCAGCAAGTTCCCGAGCGTGGTGGACGACGATACGGCGACCGCCCTCGCCGCGACTAAAAAATTTGTATTTGGGATTATGATGGGTGTCTGGCATTTACAGGGTTTTACTACTTGGCGTCTTAGGACAGTGAGTGCATAGGTCTCAAAGAAAGATCTTACGACCCCCCAAGGTGTCGCTGATTCTCTGGGTTTCTCCAGGGATGACGCTTGATCGCCATTTACTCTCCTTGCATATGTGAACGTGACCTTGCCCAAGGCCAGTTCTCACGCTTAGGAACTGAGCCGAGGAACTGTGATGCTGTGGTCCAAATCTGCAGGACCAGTATTGCGGGTGTCATGATGGGTATCTTCCTATCCTTATTATGATCCTGCTTATGACAATGTGTCGCCCAACGCCTATCTACGAATACCTATTACGAACACCTAAAAGAAGACTTGATTCATTATTCCCTGTTCTTGTCCTCCAACTTCATTTTCGTCTTGTAGCCCTCGACAAGTAAATGTTCATCGTCGTAGACTTCAGGCTTGTCAGACGTAGAAGGCGCCTTGGGATCCTTCTCCTTGAGGCTGATATTCATCTTCTTGCTCTTGCTCTGCTCTGGATCGGCTTCACCTCGCTCAAGGGCAAGGGCTGCAGAATCTCGAGCTGCTTGTCTTTGCTCTTCGAGCTTGAGCTTGCCAAGCTCTCGGGTAGCTCGGTCAACCTCTGTTTCCTTGGATTTGTCTTCGTCGAGCAGATCAATCTTGATATCTGGGATACCTGCTCGTTCCCAGGCAGCAGTCTCGTTGAGCTGGACTTTGACATACATCGCACGACGAGCGCATTGATGGGAACACCATTTTTCAAAGTCCTCACGCTTCATAATATTTCCGTTGGAAGCAATCTTCCACTGACCGCCAGGGCCTGTATTTCGCCTTGGTTGCGCACATAGTGTATAGCCACAAAGCTCGTTCACATTGCGTTCAATAATGAGGTCGTCATAATCTGAAGGTTGGAAGAGTCGAACATGAGTTTTGAAATCGGCGACATCGGATGGAGACGGGTTGGAGGCATTGTGAGGAGGGTTGCGGACGAGAGGGTATTCTGAGAGGAGGATCAGGCTGTCGAGGATTTCTGCTTCGAGTTCCTTTCGATGCTGGATGATCTTGGCATGCGCTATGGCAACTTCTCTGGGATCAGCATCTCGCTCTTTGATAGACTTGGGCTTCTTAAGAATGCCCTTTGGGGGTTGTTTTGACGTTGAGGCCATAATGTAAAGTTTTTATGATATTGAGAAAAGATGTGTAATATTGTACCAAGCTCAACTGGAAACCGGAGCTCGAAAGATCAAAGTTAGCCCCGCTGCCAGTAGCTTCTGTTACAAATGTGCCACTCCACAGAAGGAGGGGAGAACTAGATGTAAAGCTGACAAAATAACCGATACAAGTCAACACGTTGGTGTCCACCATAGTGAATGTTTTTAATGATGGTGTTGGAACCTCAAAAGGCCAATGAAACCAGAGAATACCCATCATGGATGATTCATTGTAGTACAAAAACAAAGAACTATCATCTCTCCCTCGGGTTACATTTACATGACGGAAAGGGTCTAAGAGCTGGTTTCAAAGTATGACAGGCGAGTATTTATGCCTAGATACCACGCAACGCATAGATAATTGGTTGTTTTGGAAGCCCAACCAGTGTTTCTGCTACCCCATGTTGTCATGCCTTCGGGCTGTTCGGGCAACCTCAGATAAAATACCTTGTAAAACGTACGACCCCGCGAATTAAAAAGATAAAGGGAAATGCGAAACCAATGGCTTTGACTGATAATTGTTCTTCTAATTTTATAGGGTCTATTGCCTGCCTTGCATCCTACTTCTTAAAGAAACAAAATCTATCGTGATAATCATGACTGACCCTCTTCGAAGCTAGCCATCAACCGAATTGAAACTTCCCTTTCCTTTCCCAATTAAAAGTACCAGTGTCCAAGCGCCTAACAATTTTAGCCGTGAGATAGACGGAGTGACTGACGAGGTGACGTCGTCAACGCCCCCCCAGCCAGTTCACTCCAGCCCAGCCCTGAGCCTACTGTACTAAAAGTCCAGTCCAGGGCAGGCCGGGCCTACTAATGCTCGCTGCTCTGAGCTCATATGCTCGCTCATGCTCCGCTAAACACCACCACAGCCGCCTCCTTGCAACCCGCATCTCATCTCTCTCATGCCTGCTTTCTTGGTTGCATCCTTTAAGGACACAAGCATCGCGCGTGCGTAATACTTCCTAGCACATATTGCAATTTCAACAATCGCCTTTCTACATAACTGCGCCTTCAAACAACTCATCACTATATCCTCCCCCGCCTCACTTGATCCCACAGGCTGACGACGCCCCCCTGTCGTGCCCCACACTCAACCTAAGGAACCAAGCGAGCGAGCTCTTGACCTACCTTACCTACGAATTCAAGTGCTGTAGGTGCTCCATACGATTACAGCCACACGCCCCGAGAAGCTTTGATCCGAGCCTCGGGCAGCATTTGTCCTGCAAGAGAGCTTCTAGAGGATCAATCACCAGCAAAAATGGCCGCGCCATTCAGGGTAAAGGCCATCTACGAGTACTCATCGCCTCATGAGGACGACCTCAACTTTAGTATTGGACAGGTCATCACTGTTACTGATCAGGAGGACGATGACTGGTATGGCGGGGAATATGTCGACGACCATGGCGTGAAGCAGGAAGGTATTTTCCCTCGAAACTTTGTCGAGAAGTTTGAGCCTACTGCACCTCCTCGTCCAGCTCGAACTCGCACCAAGAAAGAGCCCGAACCTGCTCATCCCACCGAAGATATCGCTTCTCCCCCACCGCCACCTGTTCAGCAACAGCCTCCAGTCCCCGCGCCCGAACCCGAGCCCGAGATCGAAGAGGCCCATGAGCCCGTCCATAAGCATTCGGCTCCCGAACCGGCTGCACCGGCCATCCCGGAGCCTGCTCCTCCCAAGCCCGTTGCGCCCGTTGCTGCTCCTAAACCTAGTGAACCACCGGCCCCCGCTCCAGCTCAAGCTCCGGCTGCCGCTTCTCCCAAACCCAAGCCCTCCGGGCCACCTCCCAAGGCAGATAAGCCTTCCAGTAGCTCATTTAAGGATCGCATTGCGGCTTTTAACAAACCCGCAGCGCCTCCTGTTGCGCCCTTTAAGCCAAGTGGTCTAGGTGGCTCTGGTACAGGTTTCATCAAGAAGCCGTTCGTGGCTCCTCCCCCAAGCCGCAACGCTTTCATCCCTCCACCGCAGCAGACTCCCACTGCCAAGGTATACCGACGAGACGAGGACCCTGAAATCAAGGAGCGAGAGGCTGAAACACAAGGACAAGCTGAAAGAGCTGGACTTGTGCCAAGTGAAAACCAGGGTGGCGAGGATGAAGATCAGCCCAAGCCAACCAGTCTAAAGGAACGCATTGCGCTGCTTCAAAAACAGCAACAGGAGCAGGCAGCACGGCATGCCGATGCTGCAGCTAAGAAGGAAAAGCCGAAAAAGCCTCATAAGAAACGCGAGAGCATCGGACAGGTCGATGACCCGGTTGAAGCAGAGGCTTCGCCCCAAGAGCCTCAGGCTCCCCTCGAACGTCAAGATACACAGGATTCCAATGCTAGAACATCTATAGACGAGCCTCGGCAAGCCCGAATGCCACCCCCGCCGCGACGTAGGTCTTCTAAGGGACCCACAACGGAAACTGTACATGATGGTAATGAGGCGGATATGTCCGGTGCTGGAGATACGACCGAAGGCAATGATGACGCGACGGAACGTGAAGATAGTGATGACGTATCCAGACATGCATCGCGAGCTCCCCCACCCGCGTTGCCTATTCACGCTGGTCCTCCTCCTGAGGCACCGAGAAAGGAGGATAGTGAAGAAGCAGACGAGGAGGAAGAGGAAGAAGAGGAGACGGACCCCGAAGTCAGACGCAAGGAAGAGTTGAGAGCGAGAATGGCCAAGATGAGTGGTGGTATGGGTTTCCATGGCATGTTCGGTGGCCCTATGTCTGCGCCTGCACCTCCTCCCAAGAAGAAGAAGGCACCGCCACCAAAGCCAGAGCGAACATCTATCGACGAGACTGTTGAGGAGGCTTCACCAACTTCTCATGCTGCACCACCAGTTCCTACCATGATGGCTCTCCCTGGATTCGGTGGCCCAAGTAAACAAGAGGCTGAGGAGCACGAACCAGCTGCTCGAGCTCCACCTCCTCCAGTGCCCTCCCAGGCCCCTGAAGAAGATGAAGAGAGCGATGCTACTCCTGCGCCTCACTCTGGCCCTACAAGTATGTGCATTCGAGTTTTGCAACCCGACCGTGAAACTGACCATCGCCCAGTTCCTCCTCCTGTTCCTGGTGGTCGAGGAGCGCCGCCTCCTCCGCCATCTGACTGTAAGTTGAAACCTCCTCCAAGAAAATTACTGTACTGATCGTTATTCAGCTCGACCTCCCCCTCCTGCGCCTCCCGTGGACGTCAAATCTCAGTCTGAGGGATCGCAATCCGGCGATGAACTTTCCGGTGGCCGTGATAGCGATGTGCCTGTAGCTACCGCAAGGTCTCCTCCCATGGCGCCACCTCCAGTTCAACCTCCTCACTTGCCTGCGAGATCCCCTCCTCAGTCTCCTGTTCGTGAGGAGTTCAGTCCTACATCTCCTAAATCCAATACCAGCAATAGATTAAGTCGACAGCCACCTCCCATCCCGGGAGCTGCGCCAGCTCTCCCTACACAGAGTCGGCCACCCCCTCCGCCTCCACCAGGCGGTACCCGTCGACAGTCAACTCAAGATTCCTACGGACAGCCTCCAAGGGGACCCCCTCAGGCTGGTGAGGAGGGAGCCGAGGAGCAGACCGAATATGAGGGCGATTACGATACAGATATTGCTTCCTCAGTTCCCCATAAAGATGCCTTGAAGTCTCACGCTCGTGATTCAAGCCAGGAAGAAAACAGCATTCTATCACCAGCCTCCGATGCTCCTCCCAGCCTACCACCTCCCGTTCCCTCAGCGGCAGCTCCCAGAGCTGTGCCTCCGCCTGTTCCTATGCAACCACCACCCGAGAACATGCGACAGTCTATTGATACGCCTCGCGCTGCTCCTCCGCCGCCTCCTCCTACAGATATGAAGCGACCATCTTTTGACGTACCACGCGCGGCACCTCCCCCTCCTCCAGCAAATATCCTTTCTCCGCAGCTGCCTCAGTCGCCTCGTCAGGAAGAGGATTATGACCCATACAACTATTCAGTGCCCCCTGGCGGACACGCTTATGCCCCCAGAACGCCCAAGATTGAGGAGGAGGGTATCTTCCCTCCATCGCCATCTGTTACCTCTCCTGTAGATCGAAGACCTCCTCCTCCTCCGTCTGTTCCCGCAGGTCGTACCTCAGGTCGGCAATCTCTTGATATCTCTAGGGCCGCTGCTGGAAATAGACGGTCTATGGAGGTTCACCGACCGTCAATGTCTATGGAGTCAGGCTTCATTGCGAACGAGTTAGACTTGGCCATTCAGAGCGGTTGGTGGAAGCAGTCCAATCAAGTACCACCTGCGCTCCAAGGTCGTAAGGACATCCACTTCGAGGCCGAGGAGTCAATATCTACCAATGGTGGGCAGCAGACGACGATAACTCGCGAAATCTTTATCTTATATCAAGACTACTCACAAACCTTCTTGACAATTCGATACGACCCTTACGATCCTTCGGATGTTCAGCTTGAGCAGCGACACGAGCCTCCTCCTCGTCTACTCCGCCAGGATCAGATGGAAGAGTATTATGAGCGATTTGGTCGCCATATCTCGACGGCTGTAGCAACCAAGAAAGACTCCGTTGTCGCAGACGGCACTCCTCAGGGTCTCGTTCTGGAGCTTCTCAAACCCTATGGGGATGCTCTACCTCCTGTCGGCACTCGTGCATATGGCGCCCTTGTCTATTCCAACATGGCCAATGCATCAGTCCAGCAAAGCGACATGATCCGAGCTGGCGACATCATCACCATCCGCAACGCCAAGTTCCAGGGCAAACACGGCCCCATGCATGCAAAGTACTCCGCCGAGGTGGGTAAACCTGACCACGTCGCTGTAGTATCTGAGTGGGATGGCACCAAGAAGAAGGTGCGCGCCTGGGAACAAGGTCGTGAGAGTAAGAAGGTCAAGGTGGAGAGCTTCAAACTCGACGACCTTCGCAGCGGTGAGGTCAAGATCTGGCGCGTCATGCCTCGAAGCTGGGTTGGCTGGAGTAGCCAGTCCTAGTGCAGCTGGGAACGGAGACGACGTAGAGAAGCTGATGACGATCTCTGGGAGAAGATAACCATGATGACGATGACGACGAATAATAGGAGGAGTTAAGAGATTGGATATCAGGCCGTGGCTGTATCCCCAGGCGTTGAGTGGTGGGTTAAGGGTTCGGGAGCGTTACAGGAGGAGGATATGCTGATACACTGCAAGAGGTGTGTGTAAAGTCAGATAGGAGACGACGACGAGTGGAACATGAGAGATTTAGTTAGTTGTAAAGCAGTTCGATTCAGTAGGCTATGTTATCAACCGATGCATCTTACTTACCCTGTGTCACCCTTCAGCTTCTCACGTATCAATAATCCCATAGTTGTCTCTGTTAAACAAAGTTCTCGCATGAATCCGAGACAACGTCTATTTCAGGCATGGCCCGGCCGTCTACACAGTGGTTCCACGGCCACGTTTCTATCTTTTACCGGCTACACATAAGGTCCTGGAGAGTTACATTGTATAAGCCCAAACAAGCTGCATGCCTGCCGTTGCTTTTGATCGACAAGATCTTCAACAGCGGAGAATTGAACATCAAATCAAATTTAGATGACGAGTTTGACGGGTGGGTGGTGTTGTGAAAGCTCATACATAGCAATGCTACCAAAAATGGAATGTAGCTCGCATGAAGATCGTCCTGAAGGAAAAATGCCATGGAGAGTGAGAAAGTCTCATAGCTGCGAGGTTTATGTGAGCACAGAAGACATGATTGAATTCAGCGTGTTGCGTGATTTGATGTGGAGTGATTAGATCGAATAAGTCAGGTTATCCCTCCAAATTATCGGGAAGAACAGGAGTCAACGTTTCATAGCGACAAGATCTGATGCCTTGGACGTGGGATAACACAAGTTAATGCCTGATGAGTACTATTTGAGTTAAATCGCGTGGTCGCAGCGGCAGGCAAAGGGTGGTCACGGCCCACGTTGAAACGCACAGGACAGCTTGTACAACAACAACAGCTCGCGTATCAAAGACCTACATCCATGATCCAGCAAATAGCTGATTCCCGTCAAGTTTGTTAGGTACAATATGCAGATGGACGCATGGGATGGGGAACAACAGCCGCGGCAGAAAGATTGCAGGGTCCGAAGGTCCGGCTATTGTCCATTCGGATCATCCCCAAATCATCCATGTACAATATCAACTCTTCGCGCCTCGAGGATACATCGTGCAAGAGCCTGATAGTAATGGCATATTCCACCGACGGGCCGGTACCTCCATTTCCGTTCCACACCACGTGAAAGAAGAGAGAAGCGCGGGGAAACAGTGCTGCTCAGGCGGAAAGTGAGGCGTCAGATATTCTCAGGCTGAAGTTGGAGTATGTATGTATGTAGCTACGCTCAGTTATCAGGTTGAGGTGAGGTGTTGTTGGCGGCTATCGATTCTGAGGCCAGACACAATATGCCTTTAAACTTTACATGAAGCCTTCGTCATGAGCCCAATCATCTCAAGGGTTGTGATGCTGTCAAGTTCTCGGTTAAGCAACCGCATCTTGGTACAGTGAGTCGCTAGCTTAGGTTCCGTGGCATTGCGTCAAGTCTACATGCTGGTCTCGGATAGGTGCAGTAGCGAAACGATGAACGAGGAAACAGGTCAACTGCGCTAAGCAGCGGCTTAGGTTGACATGACAGATGATAGAGATTGGGCTGGCCCGAGACAAAATGAGGTCAGCTCGGTCACCTCCAGACTTGAAGCTTACCAGATGCTGCGGTGCTTGTGACATGACGACATAAGGTTCTATTCAGTGGTGTATCCGCAACTCCAGCTTTTGTGTAGGTGATCGAATTTGGAAATATGTATGTCTCTGCTCTGATTGGGGTAGTGAGATGAGATAGTTAGATGGATGCTCCAAGCAAACTCCGCTCCTCCAAGAGCTCGTGCTAGATGGTTCTTCGTATCAAGATTGCAGCCTCATGATGGGCAGGCACAGGAACCACTCAACGTCAGGGAGGATGCCAATATGATAGCTTGACGATTGCATCGACTCTTGAGGAGACACGAACAAGATTTTCAGGATGCTCGTTTAGCGAGGAAGAGAACCACTGGTCTTGCGATTGGCCGAATCATCCATCAAGCAGGGGCATCACTCTCGTGAGCGAATGGGCGGTCAACACATGAACAAGGAAAGCATCTCGATGGGCTCACTTGATGGTCTCAAATCGTCTTTGGCTTGCATATTCAGCGCGTGCGATGCGAACCAGGAGGTGGGGCGAAGCTGCAGGGTAGGATACACTGTTCGGGCCCAAATTGAAGTTCATCTTAGTTGTGCAACTAAACAGTTTGCACAATGTGTTGTACGACTCAGTCTCCGAATGATAGTGTAGCGAGGAGCAGTGACGTGGATGAAACCCGAATGCTTCAAAGTGTCGATGGCGTATCAAGCAAGCCCCATGCATGATGATGGAGGTGTTGGGATTCAAAGCAAGGCATTCCCTAGGTGTCAAGAAGATCGAATTTCGAAAATTACCGAGTTCGACCCGACAAACCCCATCTTGAATATCACAATGTGACGACACCAAGAAAAAGACATGACAGTCATTGCTCCGTGATTTCTGCCTTCGAGGCTTTGACCAAGTATCACGGGCCCGGCCAGCAAAGTCATGAGTGAGTTGGCCGACCCGCCGCGGTGAAAGATTGCGACCGGGATATGTATGGAGCGGGACGGCCCAAGATCCAGTATCTATCTAGTCGCAATGAGTCAATTAACCTATTGGCAGCTCAACGACTCAGTCCACCGCAGCAGAGCAAATCGTCGAGGCTGATGTTGTAAGCTGTGGAGAGGGGACTTGGTTGATATGGAGCCTGAGAGATCGCTTTAGGCTCTTGCCTAGCGTACCCTTGTCTTGACAGGTCCCTAAATAGAAGCACTTAAACTAGGTCAAGGGCGGAGTAGGGAGAGTATCATCTTCTGGGCCACTCCATTGACTGTAGACCATGTCGGGGAATGTGGCTTTGTCATTCTCAATCGTAATTACAGCCTCGTCACCGACTTTGCCAGCAAAGAAGTCAGAGCTCAAGCGCGTTAGTGAGGCAGACATGGCGGATAGAGAAGGCTGACGCGTTCTATCATGAGTAGTAATACTACATAGCCTCGGGTTCAAAGTATCCAAGGCACTGCGCAACCTCGAGAGAAATCAAAGGCGAAAAGGTGAGATGCCGTGGGATCCAATCGGCCATGCATATGAGATTTCCGGGGTCACCGGGGGGGTGGTCTAAGACATTCTGGATCAAGAAGAGAAGACCAAAGAGACGCGTGAGTGTTGAGTGAAAAATGAGTTAGATGGTTGCTTATGGATTTGGTTGGTGGAAGCTGAACTTTAGAGATGGATGGTGAAGGAAACCTCAGGTTGCGCAAGAAGAAGAAAAATTGCAAGGATTAGATGTAATGATACACAGAGAGTAAGGAATATAAGTTTTTATAAAACTTAGATAAGGCGCCAGGCTGTAGTTTGAGGTTGATACTGGCTGTACTGTACTTCATTGGTATCATTGGTATGTAAAGGAGGTGAAAAATGAAGCACTTTGTGATGCCTGAGGTGACCATATCTTGAAGCCTGAAAATGGATTAGATGGGAGGCAACTGGTACCTTCCGCAATAGACGGGACATCTGACCAGCAAAGAAAGGAAGGAAGATGATCAAGAAAGAACCATCAGAGATTAACTCATAGCCATCACCTGATTGAGTCGTCTATGATGAAAGATCTTGAACACCTCCATCCATGATCCCATCGTATGTGAAATCATGGAGTCTCTTCAAACTCCAACACCAACACACGAACGAACCCTTGTTGGGTAACGGGCTACAAGGCCCCTTCAGCCGTACTGTACAGTACCAGGTGGGTGGGTTGAAGAAAAAGCAGCATTAATGCAGAATTATGTGAGGCTGTCATAAATATTAGGATAGCTTACCCAAAGCCTTAGGGCCTAAATGCTTGACTATTTATGTCAACAAGCTCTTGGTGTGCTGATTATTTTCTGACCTGTACCGTACAACCTTGTCTACAGATATGCACGCACTCACTGGACCAGCCGGGACTTGTTCCAGAAACCGGTCAATTCTCATTTGGTCATGATGCTGAGACGTTTAGGGCACGTTGCTTACTTTTTGCGATTTATCGACGATGAAAAATAAATGGGTCTGAGCCAACACACGGCAAGCCGAGTTTCAACAGCCTCACAGAACACAAGGAACTCGTGGGTAAACAAGGGGAAACACAACGCTGGCCCTGTGTGGTGATGAAAGATTGGCGGGTCTTTCGGAAACTGGAGAATAGCGACGTTAGGGGTCCTGAGCATGGAACATGGAGATACCGACAAGATCTGTGCTTCTGTTCAGCAGGCAATAACCCTCCAACAAAGCATCTAGACACGTTAATTATTCGGTATCGTCCCGAGACCACCCTGAAAATCTCTTTCAATTCTACCGACATCTATTGTACTGTATCGCCTAGTAATCAAGCTTACAAAACAGTATTCGCGCTATGCTTGATCGCGACCACCACTTCGAGCGAGATCCCATCGATCGGCGGACACCAGAATCCGTTATCCTGACTGAGAAACGATTGTCGCCAGACACCCCAGGAAGACCGAATCGACGGGACGGAGTAAACAGCCCACCTATGGTGTGACTATGAGCTCGACATGAGCTCCCAAACAGCCATTGCACCCCAGCTGTGGCCTGTCCCCCGTGTGGTACACCGTCACAACATCCTCACACGCGCACCCTCTCGCTCATTTTAGTGGCCGAGCACTGGCCGATGCGCACTAGGGATCTCATCCGGGGCACTATTCCCCCACGACGGAGGCGTTGTTGTACTGTCCACAGACAGGATAGAGTCATCTACTTGCTGCTACCGAGTGCCATGCTCTGCTGTAGGCGCTGGTCCCTGATACAGACAGTCGGTTGTGTGTCAAATCTGGAATGCATTCATTGCTTGGCTGGGGCTATCAGCCACCTGCCGTTGAACTCGCCTCTCGAAGAATTGCCAACTTTTCCAATTATGATGTTGCCTGTGACTCGATGGCCTGCCCAACCGTTGACTTTACGGTAGCAACGTTTTTATTTTATTTTAGTTTACAGGAGCATATTGCTCACTCATGCCCAGAACTTTACTGTCTCTTCCATCCAACAATAAAGTGCAGTCCAGTGATGCTAGGGCTGCAACAGTGTTACCGTTGACTGCATAAGAGACACTAGGGGGTGGCTATTGAAGGTTAAGCACGAGTCTGCGAGATGAGGTCTGAGGCCGGGGGCGAGGCGAGGCCATTCTTCCACTTCTCACCTCTTCCCCCGCCGTGGTCCGAGTTGACAGGTGGTCCCAAAGTGGTCCGTCCCGCTAGGTTCCTGATGTGGCCTCGAGTCCAAATCCATGCCTGAGCACCACGTCTTACCCCTGGCATCTCGACAGCTCCACTGGTTGCGTATTAAGGTCAGGCTCGGTACCAAATAAGCCCCCCTCCCCACCTACGACCAACGTCCGTTAACTAGTCTACCATCCATACCATATCAAGGCAGAACCGACTCAAAGCTTTTGTGAAGATATATCTTTTTGGATTGTCTTCCCACCTACAACGTTAACAACTTCACGACTAACTACTCATCGACTGTGACTCAGCCTGATTGAACCTGACTGTGTCATATATATCACACGCCTCATATCATCTTACAACCAAACATCAAGTATTGCCTCGCCACACACTTACTTCAAACACATCTCCTCTTCCAACTACACCACTTACACGCACTCCTGAACTATATCACCCTCTCAACAACACCAACCACCCTGGATACCACAACACTTTACTTTATCCAATTGACCATTATCAAACAATGATGTCCGATCTATCATCACGGCGGCAACGTAAAGTTGTCATTACTACTTCTCCAGCTCCTTCGGACTCGGATTCACGCCGCGACTCCTATTTTTCAGAAGCCTCTCAATCAACAGCCCCCACATCTTTCCATTCAGCTTCTGGCTCCAACAACAAGTGCCTCGACATCTCTCAAGGGCAAAAGCCTACAACAGCAATGAAGGCAGCAATCGCTCAGCGTGGATTCAACGCCACATCATCCTCAATAGCCACATACGACTCAGTTTTGTCTGAGATGCCTCCCTTGTGTAGGGACCTACCAGTCGGCGGCGAAGAGGTGGAAATTGAAACCGAAGATGAGGAAGATGAGGAGGACATGGAAAGCGGCGATGATGACGATGACGACCGGGAGGATGAACAAGAAGATGCAGACAAGGACTTCATTCTTTCTGATCCTGAATCGCTTCACATTCCCCCAGTGTTGCCTCCTTACCGCGGAACCTCAAACGAACGACCTTGTCGACCATCAACACCTCAAGACTTTAGTCGATTGTTCCCTTCGCTGGACCGACTTGCTGTTCGCCACGACGATTGCACCTCAGACGGCAACATGAATCTCCGTGTCGATACTGTTGTTCCCTTTGGACACACTCGACGAACGCTCGCAGTTCAGCTTTTCCATCTTCGCATGCACGATCTTGCTCGTCGAGAGTTTTCCCTTCGCCGGTACTGCCGTGACTCTGGCCGAGAGGTTTGCAATTCTAAGCGTGCATATGCTCCAGCACCCACCAGTACCGTCGCTGCGGCACGCCCTGCCCTTCAACGATCAATGAGTTCCGCTATGCGAACAATGACCACACCGTTTCACCGACCAGGCTCGAGCAACTCGTCAATGTTCAAATTCGGCAACAGTGCCACCACCTCCAACGCTTCCGACAATGCTTCCGTATGGTCCGGCTCGCACCATACGGAAAAGTCCGAGTCACAATCACCCAAGCCTAAGGCACGAATGATACCTACCAACCGCATCAAGCTGGAGTTTAGCAACTATGCTCGGGTTGACATCGCACGACGAGGTGGACGCACCAACAAACGATATGAGTTTGAGTGGTGGGGTCACACGTACGCCTGGAAGCGAGTAATTGACAAGAACCTCAACGTTGTCTCATTCCACCTTGTCCGAGACGGTCATGGTGCGCCTGTAGCTCATATCGTCCCCGAGATGCGCAGCCCCAACCAAGTTCTCGACGATGAGATGGCCGGAGCTTGGGTTACTCCTTGCTACATCTGGATTAGTGACAGTAGCATTATTGATGCGATTACTGACGTGGCTGAGTAAGTTGTCCCGAGCCCCTTCATGGTAATTTAATCTAACAGAACTTTAGTGTCATCATTGCCACTGGCCTCATTTCCCTTGTTGACGATTGCATTAAGGAGCGATGGCAAGCCAAGAAGCCTTCACACCGTGCTATCCGCAGGGACACAGGCGACGTCAGCCACTCGAACCCTCGCTCTTTCATGCCCAGTTTCTTCCAGCGACGCCACTCAGAAGAACACTCTTCAAGCCGTGGCTCACTGAGATTTGGTCGCAAGCCTGTCGCTGCGTACTAATGGCTACTAAGCCACATCTAAAAGTTAATATCGTCATCTTTGATATTTCTTACAAGACTACAACTTTCACACTTCTACTTCTCTTGTTTTAACAGACCCTTTTCTCCGTCACCAACGGACATGTACATATTTTTCTACTTCCTTTTTTTGTTCATCATTTACTGTACTCACCCGCCGCAGACCGGCAGGATTACGAGGTATTAGGACGGATATTTTCGGGATTTGATCGATGCATCATCCCCACGATTACAGCATGCGAGGCGCTTGGGAGTTTTTGGATAGGGGAATATGAATGAGACATGCATGGCAAAGCCTAGGAATTGATGATCTGGCCTGGCTTGGTATTAACGGGTGTCCTTGTTTACCCCGGATTGGACTACGCCTTTTACCCCAGATATGAAAAATGGGCAGGCATGGCTTGAAGAGAATTGAATCACTACAGAATTATTGGATTGAACGAAACCCATACCTACAAGAACAGTTGACTTTGTAACAATCAGGCTAAAGCTGTACAATTGGGACGAGATACCATACATAATGACCTGACTGACTGACAGAAGCGGCAAATTTACAGAATTCTTGGTGATGTTGCGCAAGATTTTCGTTCAGCTGCAATGCATGTCTGTCTATGTACTTCAACTATTGGTATAAGGTCAATGCTTGATCCCATACATCCCACTCATCTGCGTTGATACAGGACAAAAAACCCTCATCCATCCCAATCTCCAATTGCAACCCCTGTCAGACCGGCTCCAGAGTCCAGATACATTGGGGGAGAGGTGGAAATCGCACCATCAATAACGCCACAGATGCGGGGGGAAACGTCCGTCTTGTTCCATGCTGCAGACATACCTTGGCATGAAAGACTGCAGGATATCGACGTCCATGTAAGTCTGGCCAGCTGGCTATCCCACACAAGATTGTAGACATGTCAGAGGCGACCGAGTTATAGCTGTTCTACTTCATCCTGGCCGTCCGATCTGCCGAACCATGTACCAAAGTCGAGCTTCATGAGCAGACGATTGATACCACCAACACGGACAGCTGTGAAGCCACCGCGCTCCTCTGCATCGTCTACGTCCCGGGCTCTGCCGTCTTGATGCTGATCCTCGTCGTCTTCTTCAGTTGCAGTGGCGGGAGCTGTGTCGCCCTCCCATTCGGCTGTGAAGATGGGGTCGGACTCTAGAACGCGAAGGGCGGCGACAACGTCTTCAATGCCAGAGCGGACACGGGATTCGATGTCGTGGAGACGGCGCTTAACGTCTCGCTCTTCGGATTCAAGATCGACAAAAGCGTCGACTACACCCGCATCTTCTTCGAGATCAATGGAGGTGTAGATGGCATGTAAGCGGTGCAGATGAGCGACAAGGTGGTCGATATGGATAAGGAGGTTATATAGAGGTTGTGTAAAAGTTGGTTGAGTGAGGAGAAGACGATGGATGAGAGTGCGTAGGTAAAGGCGATGAGCTGTCGAGAGAGTTTGGGGATCTTGAGGGGGCTTTGAATCTGGTGTTTTCGCAGGTTCGTCTTGAGCTGTACTCTTTTCATTTTCACCATCCAACCATAAATCATCGCCCTCCTCCTCCTCATCAGGGCGCCCTGATTCGTCTTGTAATTTGGTGGGCGTCGGTGCTCTAGACCGTCCATGTTTGGGATCATTGGCTGTCAGCCATTCATGGAAACCCTCCCATAGACCAGCGACGATCTCTGTCTGAAGGTAGGCCTCTGTTTCGGCAAGGAAGAATATAGCAGCACTGGCAGTGGTCCAAGAACTGCGCATAGATGACGACCGTGCGGTCCATCGCTTCCGGAGGAGGATTATTTGCTCTCTATCACCTCTTGATGTTGGGTGATGACGTCTCAAGGATGTAATCTTCCACAGATCGGTAAGTCGTATGTGCGCTCTGCGCATCGATAGCAGATAGGCGTTGATACATGAGTATATCTGGACGTCCGAGGGAGATAGAACCATATCCAATGGTGCAGGAATTTGGATGGATAGTAAAGAAGGGACAGAAAATAGGAGGTTTCGGAATGGCGATTCAGATAAGAGGTTTGCAGCATCACGGCTGATGCCAGAACCAGAGCCAAATGTTGTAGTTGCTTTGCTCTTTGTGAGATTAAGTCGCAAGAGATCTCGAGCGAGTTCAAGTTGCTCGTCTTCCTCAGCATGTTGGCCTTGCATAGATGCCAAAACAGCCCATGTTCGAGCGAGAACTGCTGCAACTTCTCCTTCTTTGACCATCACATTCTTCAAACCATCGCCTTTTTCATAAGCCAAATTATCTGCTCTCCTCCACCGGCTGCGTATCTTTTCATCTGCCTCGTGAGTCAATTGCATGGCAAATTCACCACGACCCAAGAGGAAGAAATCTCGTAGCAATTGTAACATTTCCGTTACCTTTGCTAGTGGAAGAAGTTTCTGAAGAGTATTTTCAGATAGAGATATCCGGACGGCGATGATTGCCCTTGAGAAGCTGGTACTTTTTAGCGGAAAGGAGAGACTGGACAATTCTTGTAGCTTCGATGATAAGTGATCCAGTCCACGAAGTCCAGAGTCTACACTGCTCTTGACTCGAATATGGTTTAGCGACTTGCCGATGAAGAGCATAGATGAAGCTGTAGACGGGGTCACAAATGCTGGCAACAGACTTGACCGCGATATATACTCCTACAACGATTAGCCATGTCTCATAAAAACCGTAACAAACTTACCTCTTCGGATTCTTCCACTTTTTGGACGAAAAAGTCATCACCTCCAAAACTCGGAAGTCTGCCATATAAAATCCAAGCAGAAACCTGCTTCAACCAAGCAGTCTCGGCTACTGTAACAAGACTCATGGCCGTTTCTTGCACATCTCGATATCCGCTCTGCAACTCAAGTCGTAGACGATCCATGAGCTGTGCACCATGACAAACATCGCCCTTCTTATTCTTCGCCAGCATAAATTGTACCATATCCCAAAGCCAATCCATTCTCCTCGTCCAATCTTTAAACTCGCCCACCACAGCCGTCAAGGGGACAATATTGTACGCCCCCACAAGCTCTGGGTCATCTTGTAGTATACTCGCCTCAACATCGAGGACTTTTCGCTGGAAGGCTGCTAGGTGGATTGTGTCTATAGCTGTTGCGACAGCTCGGCAAATAGTCGACGAGTGCGAGTTAGCTACTTGGGCTGTGTAGCTGATCAATTTGATGTGGACATCGCTTAGATGGGCGGCTGAGGCGAGTAGTTGGCGCTCGGCGGGCGATATGCCAGACAGGGCATTAGATTGAGTTGTATCGGTTCGTAGGAGAGGGGAGGGATGTCCCGAGAGGGAGAGTAATATTTCGTGGAGCATGGTTCTGATTCTTGTTCTGGGGAGCTTGAGGATACAATTAGCGGTGATGCATTATAGCAGAGGAATAGTAAGAAACACACCTATTTTGTGCCCTTCTAGATTTGATAGAATCGCTGATATCACGGAGGATAATTATGATAACACCAAGTAGCTCGAAACGGCACATGAACTAGGCGATTGTCTGTTCTAATGTAGGTTGTTGTAAATTTGAAGCACTCGAGAAACTCCCAGGTTGAGCTCTATAACGGCATGTAACAGATGCTCAGCCAAAGCCAAGTTCGGATAGAAAGACGTCTCCGATATCGCGACACTCAAGCGACTCGAATTCGACCATTGACATGGCGTGACATCAAATAGCGACCAATATTTGTATTTTTATGGAATTCGAGTTGAAGCTCTCTTTATTAGGCGCGACGCGATAACCGGAGCTGCCCCGCGATCCTACCGTACGCATGACTGTTCATACTGTGCTGATAACTCACTTACACCAATATTTTATCTTGTTTCATTATTCAGTAAGGTCATATTCAAAGATTTCCTGCTCAAATAGTACAATAACTTCCAATGGCTTTTGAACATGAATAATTGATTACCGCCCAACAGAAAACTCAAACAAACCACACCAAAATCAAGTCATAAGTGCTCGCTATTCCGATACCTTCGTCCCTTAAAATGTCTTGGCTGGCTTCTTACCATTAGGATCATATCCTCCAGTAACACTTGCGTTATCGCCATATGTGCTTTGTGCACTATGGCCGTTACCCTCTCTTGTCTCAAAGCCTGGGTTGGCATCGGTACCTCCAACGATAATCTCACCACCGCCCTTGACCTTGCCGACTACCATGCCCTTTGCGACGCTCTTGAGAATTGCACGACGAGATACACCTGTCACATCAATGTAGACAAGTCCCACGTTCTTGACACCACCACCGAGGTTGCGCGACACCTCACCAGCCTCTGGACCCCAGCGATGGCCGACAACGGTTGTCAAACTGGATGATGTGCCAGTAAGTAGATTGCGACCGGCCTGCTCGATGCCATCAACAACAGTGTTGAAGGCCATCAAGCTCTTGTTGAGAACACCCGGCTTATAGGTATCAATCGCATTGCCATCCTTATCATAACCTCTGGCACGTCCATCCTTGCGACGAGTGACAGTTGCGCCCAGATTCTGCGCCATGTTTCCAATGGTACCGACAGTGGTGGATGAGAAAGTAGCTGCTCTGTTGGAGAAGTTGTTGATCCGACGAATGTGCGCATGTGTGGTTGGTGCGAACGTCACAGGTTTGGCGACAGGCTGTGTTTTCTTGGTAAAGTTGTCGGCCTGGCTCTGAAGTGTTCTAGAGACAACGTCCGACGTTGTGACAATAAGACGAGACGCCTTGTTTGCGCTATTCACGATGGTAGACTTTTTGTATGCAGGATGCATGTCCATCTCGGCGTATGGCTGCGAAACAGGCTGCACAGAAATGTTCTGGCCGCCATCGGTAGGAAGGGCGATCTCGACGGGTTCTACGTGGGTGTTAGTAAGTTAAAGCGCATCATTATGGGAGTTTGAGACATACCTTTGGAACCGGGCTTGATCTTGCTATCTTCCACCACCTGATAGCTATCGGTCAACTCTCCTAGCACACTACCATCTTCCTCATCGATAAGCACGATTCGGCCCCCATTGTGAGAGCTGTGGCTCCCCTGAACATAACCCTCTCCAGGGTTATAGTCTCCGGGGTTGTAAGCGGGAAGTTGCTCGTCGGCCGCTTCGCGCGCCTTAGCTCGAGCTTTCTCTGTGGGTCGTGGAGGTTGGGGCGGAGCTGCTCGCTCAAGGAAAGCAGTACACTGGGCAAGAATAGTCTCAAAAGTGTCAACATCCTCTTGAACACCAGATCGAGAGTTTGTGGGAGGGAATTCGATGCGAGTGAAAGCGCCGCTATCGGGGCCGAGATCCCAGCGAGGGATCAAATAGCTTGTAGGAGGTTGGTGGTAGATTTGGGTCGTAGCAGGAAGAGGGAGATCGAGCTCAGGAGGGAGGTGTAGGTGAAGGTAGAAGTCTTCCTCGCCATCAGAACCAGATCCTGAAGGTTCAACAAAGCCAGATGAAGTTGGGACCATGAGAAGCGACAGGGTCTGGGGTCCCGAAGGAGTGAGAGATTGTTCTTTGCCATTAGTGATGTGGTATGCATTAATGCCCTCTACAGCGTAGAGGAGCTTGGGATCCTGTTCAAGAATTCGTCAGTATGAGGAGCAGCCATGATGCGCCTGAGGGGTATCTTTTTGACTTACATTATGGCCAGAAGACATATTTGGTAGATTCTGGTCTTTGGTAGGTGGAAAAAGGATACAGTTTGGATATTAAGGAATAAAAAAAGAAGAACAAGTTTAGGATAACGAGTAGAAGACGAGAAAAAGGGAGAGATGTTGGAATCCTGGAACCTGGAAAGTCGCAAGACAAGAGTTGGAGGGGTCAGGTCAACGTGCCTGTACTTATGACAACACTCGGTCCACCAGAGAAAAAGAACAAGCGCGATGCGCGTCAATGCAGTAACTTTATTAAGATGATGGGCGGCTGTTGAAAGAGCTTGATTTGAAGAGCAGTGTGATTAATTATGGATATTCCTACTGAAGTAGTGGGCGTCTGTCGGCGCTTAAATTCATTATGGTGTGAAGCTCTACTGACAAGCTGTGAGGCCTCTTGAGGCGACCGACGTCATTCATTGGTTGGGGATCAAATAGGATCAAATAACCCTGGTTATCGCCACCAACTGAACGAATGAGTAAGGTAGTGACATATTCTTTTTAGTCTTGTGTCATTTTGGAGCCCAATATGCAAATCTTTTTATCTTTGTTGTTGGGGCAAAGAGATCATCTCTTGGGTGATACAAGAAAAAAGAGAAAAAGCCAAATTCAAGCTTGATTGCGTGTGCAAATGGGCGAAGCACTCTGCCACTTAAGCTTAAAGTCCCCCCTGATGAACTTTACTTTTACTTATGAGGGTCCAGACCAGTAACGACTAGTTCAGCTTGGCACTGTAACTGTATCAGCAATTGAATATTCGAGAACTTCTTTTTGTTGTCTGGGAGGCAGCCTTTGCCATTCAACAAAAACATGCATGTCCATGTCCACGCAAACCATGAGGCGCATGCCGGGATTATCATGTGCCGGCTGTCAATCTTTCAAGAGGCAACATTTCATAGAATTCCGTAACCATTCTAAGATATCTTTGCGACAGCACATGTTTAGATCTAATCTTAAGATGTGGTCTTTGTTATCTACCTAGTTAGTCATGAAGCCAAACTCCAAAATTAGACCAAACTTATACCGTCTCAAGAGATATGCACAGACTCTGAAGCTTTGTGAATTTATACCCTGAGGCAACCAACAGCAAAGAGGCTCGTCTTGTTCTCTTTTGACCTTCTTGAATAGCCTATGCGCTAGGCTAGTAGTTACCGCTTCAATGCCCACGGCCCGAGTTTGTCTCCCGTCTCCATAAACCGGACCTCACCACCGTTTCTTATATCAGGACTTCAGATGGATACTCTAAACCAGCTTTGAAATCTTCAATAAGATGTAAATTGGCCATAGAAATACTGCTCTCACTCAAGCTGCCACTTATAGTTATCACTCGGCCGAAGCTATAGACACTAATCCGATCCAGGCCTTCGGTCTACAATACTCTTCCCTGCATTATATTTTCTGATTTACTCACCGAGACAGTCTTAGTAACTTTTGGGCTCAAATAGCTGATTCTCAAGTTTAGTTGATCTGTATTGTATGGGCACCTTTGACATATCAACGCAGAATCGAGATTCATAGCCTTTCTGCAACATCAACCCCCCAATATGAAGCTAGGCAAAGAAAATGGCCGGCGGCGGCCTCGAATATACCCACAGAGCTCTTTCAATCTTTATCATGCTATTTTACCCCATCATTACGTAGCAATATGCTCTCTAGATCCATATCACCAACCCCGTGTTGTTCCCACTTCGGCGTACCTAAAGGTAACCTTGCAAAGATCCTAGTGAGGTTGTCATCTATTGGATAAATCTTGTTCCTTGTCAGATTCGATATCAAAGAGAGAGCAGGCAAAGTCTCAGTTGGAACAGAACGGCTCTCAATTGACCTTTTAGTCTTTTAAATTGAAGCATATTGGACCATCGACGAATCTACAGAGACCATATGCGGCCTTGAGGCTCTGCTAAACAAGTTACCAAACGTTTGGATTTGCGGCTCTGAAAACGCGGAATTGACAACACTAGTCTAGTCTTCCCTGTCTCTTGGCATAACAAGCACGCCTTTGCATGGCCATATGTAAAAGGTCTTGTCTGGCGCCCTCAGACTACATTTGCAATTCACATGGATCCATGGTACCCTGCCATTTTACCCAGATTTATGCATGCTGTGCACTTGGATTTCCGCCCCAGGATTAGTCACTCGGGTGCGTGGACCGATGGTGAGATCTCATAAGTCGGCTTGAGGATATGAAAGTCGGCCCGGACTCTCATTTTGTCTCCCTTTTCTAGCTCAAGAACCTTGTTCGTTTGGGCTTGTTAATATAAGTACTTTAGTTCCGTTGAAGCCGTTGCTGTCCATTCTTGACTACATTAGTGAACAAATTCAGTCAAATTGATATTTGTATTTTGACATATCGTACTGGAAACAACATATTCTCGTCCAAAGTCAACCAGATACTCCCACTGTTTGGACCGTTCTTAACATACCTCAAAAGCTCTACAGGAGCGCCAGACCGTCAAAATATCTTCTCAAATTCGCATTCAGTCTATACTCTCGCCAACAGACTCATCTTCGACCCACTCAACAAGTTCGAAGAGGAAGATTGAGGAAGTATCCTCAGCTCAAGGGAGTGCGTCACCGGCGTCAACCTGGTTTCATCATCATGATGACTCCAGACCTGACGCTGGTGATGATATTTCAACTGGTAGACTAACACCAGCTACCTCTGATGAGAAAGTCGGGAGGAAAAGTGCCAAAACAAAACAGCCAATGCGATCCAGCATTGCTTGTATCAGATGTCGGAGGTCAAAGATAAAATGCCATAATTACGGGGGAAATGGTCCATGCGATACTTGTGTCAAAGGAGGACACCAGTGCCAATACCCTGAACCAGCTCCTCTTCCACAGAAGCGAAACGATACCCCTACAACAGGGAAACCAGAAAAGGAGCAACAGCAGGAAAAGAAACGAACAAGGAAGCTTGACGACGTATCTGGCCTTAGTAGTGAGAGATCAGCGGTATATGCAGACGAAGTTCTCTCATATCCCTTTCTTACAACCGATCTTTGGGAACAGCTACTCAACATTTACAAGCAACACTATGCGACAGAACTGACTTTCCTCCACTTGCCATCATTAAAGGAGAAAATTAATAGTCGCCTAGGGCAAGGGCAAAAGCATTCTTCAGAGTTAAACTTGGTCTTGCTTGGAATACTGATGCTCACGGCTCGTTTCCACCCTGATTTGGTGCGATACATAACACACTTGCCGAACACTCATAGTGGGAGTACTCGAGCCCATAGGTCACAATCGAAACCGGGCCCAGTGGAAGCTTCAGATTTCTTTGCACATGTGCTCACGACGGCACTTGGCCCTCTGAGAACAGCCATGGATATCATTACAGTGGAGAGAATTCAGGCATTCTTGATGCTTGGACTATTTGAGTGGAGTCGAGGAAATACCTCCAATAACTCTAGTGCTTGGATGTATCTTGGAATCGCCATTCGCATGGCCAAGTTGATGAGACTTGGGCTCGATGACCAGCGGATGAGTATGCTGGAAAGCCAAGCAGCAACGCAACATACCAACACAAGATCAGCCGAGATCTCGATTATAAGAGAAACCCGACGACGAACTATGTATAGCTGCTTTATTCTCGACCGATTGATGGGCCATGAAAGCGAGCGACCGCTGAGCATTGCATCTGAGAACATGTTGATTCAGTTACCATGTTCTGAGATGGCCTTTGACCTCTCCCTTAACGTTTTCACGGGACTGCTACATCCACAAAAAGGATTGGGTCAACCTCAAGTCAACGATGATAGCACCTTGAGCCGATTTGTAAAGCTCATAGAGATCTGGGGCGAGATTTCAAGATACAGCTCGATGGGTGGTCGGCTGCAAGAAAGATATCCTCCTTGGGATAGCAACTCAATGTTTTACAAGTTACGAGAGGGGCTAGATGCTTTCAACAAAAACCTCCCCGACACCTTTACGTTTTCTCGACAGAATTACTACCGACATGACAACCATCAGGCTACTAACACCTTTGTCTCGCTACATATGTTGGTCTCGGTATGCCAAATCGTTCTCCACCGAGAATATCTTCCATTTCTGCCTATACGGTGCAGCAGACCCCAGGGGCCTCTGAGAAGCTCATTGGCTATACATAATAATGTCTCAGATCAATTCTGGGAAGATGGTGCAGACGAAGTCTTTCGTGCATCTCGCAATATCATCGACTTGATCAGCCTCAGCAAGGACAGGCTACCGCTGTCCTCTTTGACAGCATTCTCCATTTGGCTAGCTGGATTCATGGCTGTATATGCTCACCTCTTCCCACATATGGATATGAAGCAGCGTCTGACCAACGCACAAAGTATGGAGCCTTGTCCGAGCGAGAGGTTGAACGTGCTTGAGAGGGGACAGGCTGGAATAGCTTATCAAGCATTACAAAGAGTTGTAACTTCCTCACCTAGCACCCAAGGCTACCTGAACAATCTTGAGGAAATTGAAAGATACTTTAAATGTGCGAAGAATATGATCCCTGGTCAATCTGTTGTTGGGGACACAACATCACGAGACAGCACATCACTGAGTCTTCGGTTTGGTGAAGCTGGTCATAACGACAAAGTCAACCACCAAGAGACACATGATACGCACAGAAAAAGCATAAGCCCTCCTTCGACATCTTTGAAGATAAACTCGCCAAGACCAAGCTTGGAGGAACCCACTGGAGTTACTTCTTTGGAATCAACGAGTCAACTCTTACTGCCTGGCATCGACGAAGAGCCACTAGCAACAGTTGTTAAAGGGGGTTTGAACAGGGATATTGAAAGGTTGGAGTCACAGCGGATGAGTCGGGTTTTGAATGACCTGGAAGCGTTCTCCGGTGCAGGATTGTTGAGAGTTACATTCTGATATTGCATAGAGGTAGTTACTATAAGGTACCTTGAAGATATTAGAGTAAATATGAATAAAAGTGTTTCAACGCCCTTGCGGTTGAGAGGTACCTGCCTATTTTGAAGTCAAGATTACCTAACTCAATGTACCTTCCTCAACTTCAAGAGGGTGAAGTGCTTTGATTGTGGCAGGAGGCAACTTGAAGCTGTGAAGTTCAAAGGCAAGAGCTACCTACCTATCAAACATGAACCTTCCAAAAGCAAGGTCAGCAACCAACCATCAGTTCATGTCATTAATCAGCGAAAGGCTATTTTCTTCTCTCCACCCTCAACACCATAAGATGAAATCACGAATGTCAATCAAGCCCTTTGATCATCGGCAACTTTACAAAACATGACCGACTGACCCGGCCCGAATCGCAGAGACCCGGTTTAAAAAAGTGATACTGCTGAGCAATAGGGCAGTTCCACGGCTTTCAATTCGGCAATACTGATCACTTCATCAGTTCTTGGTCGTGCGACACTTGAATCGGTAATATGGATCAATCATCAATTCAGAAAGCCTCGACGTTACACGGCAGCATCTGCAGCTTTAACAAGCCCGCTGACATGACGTCCGCATCAAGTCACCATGTTTATGGATCGCCAAGAACCGGCAAATGCAAGTCACTGCACCTAGTGTTCACCCCTTGTCTACTGCTTCCAAATCCAGACATTCTAGTGGACAGTCCAGGTACCAACAGGGGCTTAGAGCTGGCATTTCCGGAACCTTCGCGGGGTTCATCACATCCAGTCAAGCCAGCTTCAATAAGTCCCATCGTGCCTCGACATGGACGAATCCCGTCTCATGTACAATCGATAACACACAAGTCGATGACCCGTACAAACCGGTTTTACGAGCTTGGGCGTATGTACATGTACCTGCTTACTTGCACCTTGCGGCTCGAAACAGAACCGTACTGTACCGAGGCCTTTTAGACCCTGCAAGTAATCGACTTCGACAGCACACAGCTGACCAGAAACAGCTGACAGCCTAGCCTAACCTATCGATCTTCATTGCTTCAAAATATCTGGGGTAAGCTCTCAGACCAAGCAACATGAGGCTGAAGCTTTGAACACTGTAGAGAGCACCTATCAACATTGACAGATGTTTAAGACCCCAATATCGACTAGAAGATCTGGCACCACCATTCTCTCCTCGAGAACGATCGATTCTCGACCCGCCAAAGCTCAAAGCTCAGACCTTGCCTTGTAAGCTCGAGCTCCCCTGCTCTCCTCAACATTACCTCCCACGCGCGTGGGGCGTGGGGCTTGACTCTCGTGATTGATTTGCCAGTTCTTCATCATCTCTCCCACTCTCGATCCACAAGTGCTGATGCTTCCAGTTTGAGAATGCAGACCATGACAAACTTACTTCCAAAATCGTTCACATGGAGAGAAGGCAACAAGGGCGTGAATGTGTAGTGTACATCCGCCGCATCGACCCTGTGTTGAGGAGGGTTATTTGCTTTCTTTGAGGCACAGTCGGCTTCCCTTTTGCGACTTCCAAGTGGATCTTGGTTCCTGGCGCAGAGTATCATCGTTAGACGATTCAATGTTATGACGATTCGCTGAACTAAGAATAGTGTAGCATCCCCCGCGTTGCTTGGATGTTTTGGTTGCCCAGTTCAATCAAGGGTTGATTATCAAGCCAAGCCATGAGAAATCGTCCGAGTTATTCTCCACTGAGGAGGTCGAAATGTTCAGGTACCTCGGGGCTATTAAGATGGGGGGAGGACTATTAACAAGAGCCACTCCCTTTCAGACGACTCTTTGTGCAGCTTGTAAACCATATATTCCCCATCCATCCGCCTCTATCAAGTGTCCAGCCCTGAAATAAATCCATACTTTGTTGTTTGTTTTAATCTGCGTTTGTTTTACGATGCCTTCTATCACCGCGTCTCCAGTTGCTCCCCAAAGGGTAAAGCCCACGATTGCCAAGCCATCGTCTGCTTTGCCCAGTATTATTGATATTCGTGGCGAACATGTCGAAATCAACCTGAAAGAGCAGATTTCCTCCATGTTTAACCCTGAAGAAGGGCCACGAAAGCTTCCGACGCTTCTCCTATATAACGAGAAGGGGCTACAGATATTTGAAGATGTAGGTTGATTCTGTTGAAAGCTCCCCTTCGTTCTTACTCATACCACTCCAGATCACATATCTGGATGAGTATTACTTGACAAACTATGAGATTGAGGTTCTGAAAAAGAACTCTGCGGAGATTGCAAGCCAGATTCCTGCGGGTTCCATGGTAATTGAGTTGGGAAGCGGGTTGGTCAATTTCCCATGATCCAAGACATCGGTCGCTAATTACTAGAAGAAACCTCCGCAAGGTCTGTCTCCTTCTACAGGCATTTGAGGATCTCGAAAAGCCTATCCAATACTTCGCCCTAGATCTGTCCCTCAAAGAGCTTGAGCGTACCCTGGCTCAAGTCCCAGACTTTAAATATGTCTCATGTCATGGTCTTCACGGTACATACGACGATGGGAGGGAATGGCTCAAGCATCCCTCTCTCACGAGCCGCTCAAAGTGCATTATCCACCTGGGCTCCAGCATTGGTACGTTCAGATACGTGATTTACGTCTCACATTGCTAATTAGAGCCACAGGTAACTTCACCAGGGAGGATGCAGCTGATTTCTTGGGAGGGTTTGCAGAGGTCATCACGCCATCTGATTCCATGATTGTCGCTGTTGACTCTTGCAACAACCCGGCCAAGGTTTAGTAAGTCACCAGCATCGTTTATTGTCAGAGTACTAACATTATTCTAGTCACGCATATAACGGTACGTTGAAATTGAGAGCTGAGCCCATAACTAGATGTTAATGCCGCAGTTCTTTGATGTAGACTCCCAGGGGGTAACCCACAAGTAAGTTGATTGGCTCTTTCTACGAGTATTTGGTAAACTGACATCATGCAGGTTTATTTTGAATGGCCTTGAAAATGCCAACGAGATCCTTGGTGAAGAAGCCTTCAAAGCGGACGAATGGAGGGTCATTGGCGAGTATGTCTACGACGTTGAGGGAGGACGACACCAGGCCTTCCTTTCTCCCACTCGGCCAACGGAAGTCCTCAGATCGAGAGTCATGCCCCACGAGCGCATAGAGATCGAGCAAAGCCTCAAGTATTCCGAGGAAGAAACGACAAGGCTCTGGAAACTTGCAGGTCTGACCGAGATGGGTCACTGGAGCCGGGGAGACGAGTATGGTAGGTCACATTCTCTTCTGATACATACCCTATCCCACCCAAGCAAGAAACACGCGATCAGAGGCCTTTAGGTCATGCATTGCATCCCCGGACTACCCCGCGAATCGTGTCAAAGGGAGGTTTCCATTTCCAGCTCAGCCGGCAGAATGAACCCACATCGGGAAAGTATTCCATATGACGTGGGGGTGGATCCTGTGAGGTCCAGATATATCGAAAATATATACATGCGTGCAGGGAAATTGCTGATATCAGACTAACAATTGTTTAGGACTTCACTTCTTGAAGAAATTCAGTATGCCATTCAGCCGTATCCCCTCTCTCTACGCCGCACAGCCACTCCCTACAGTCCAAGACTGGCAGGACCTTTGGAAAGCATGGGATGTTGTAACCAAGGGTATGATTGCGAATGAAGAGCTCCAGGAGAAGCCCATCAAGCTCCGAAATGCATGCATCTTCTATCTTGGCCATATCCCGACCTTCCTCGATATTCAGTTGACCAAGACCACTGGCCAAGCCCCAACTGACCCTGCATCTTACTATTCTATCTTCGAGCGAGGAATCGACCCAGATGTGGACAACCCTGACCATTGCCATACCCATTCTGAAATTCCAGATGAATGGCCTCCTGTGCAAGAGATCGCAGTTTACCAAGACAGAGTCCGAGCTCGTTTGCAGAAGCTTTACGAGAATGGTCAGGGCAACATTGCCCGGGGCGTCGGTCGAGCTATCTGGGTTGGCTTCGAACATGAGTTGATGCATATTGAAACATTGCTCTACATGATGCTCCAGAGCGACAAGACTCTTCCACCACCACATACTGCGCAGCCTGATTTTGCAAAGATGGCTCAGAAAGCATATGAAGCTAGAGTCCCTAACCAGTGGTTTGACGTTCCTGAGCAGACTATCACTTTGGGAATGAATGATCCCGAAGATGACAATGATCCCTCGCGCCATTATGGCTGGTGAGTTGGCCCCTATATGTTGTACGATGAACCGGGTCTGACATTCTCTAATAGGGATAACGAGAAGCCTGAACGACAAACAAAGGTTCATGCCTTCCAAGCTCAGGGTCGGGCTATCACCAACGAAGAGGTATATAAACTTGTTCCCAAAATTGCTAAGGAGACCTAACCATATTTGCAGTATGCTCAATACATGTACAGCTCCAAGATCGAAAAGCTTCCAGCCTCATGGTCATCAGCCCCATCTACTGGAACCAATGGAACTTCCAACGGCAACCATACCAATGGCAATTCGAATGGTCACTCGAATGGAACTGGTCACCAAGAAAATCAAGTTCCTGAATCCTTTATCCAGGATAAGTTCGTCCGAACTATGTACGGTCTAGTTCCTCTGAAGTATGCTCTTGACTGGCCTGTCTTCGCCTCTTATGACGAGCTCGCCGGCTGTGCTGCATGGATGGGTGGTCGAATTCCTACCTTTGAAGAGGCCAAGAGCATCTACGCACACGTCAATAAGCAGAAGAAGGCTGAGGCTGAGCGTACCCTATCAAAGACGGTCCCTGCTGTCAATGGGTAAGTCCGCTGAAATCGTACAGTCCATTCTCAACTAACACAAAATAGTCACCTTGTCAATGATGGCGTCGAAGAGACCCCGCCTTCAGGCCCCTCCGTCTCGGTCAAAGATAGCTCTTCTGAGCTGTTCTTTGACCTGACGGATGCCAATATTGGTTTCCGTCACTGGCATCCTATGCCAGTCACCTCCCGAGGCAACAAGCTCGCGGGTCAGTCTGAGATGGGTGGCGTCTGGGAATGGACGAGCTCAGTCCTTGAACGACATGAGGGCTTTGAACCCATGTCGTTGTATCCTTTGTATACGACTGACTTCTTCGACGGCAAGCATAATGTTGTCTTGGGTGGTTCGTGGGCTACACACCCACGCATCGCAGGACGAGCAAGTTTCGTGAACTGGTACCAGAGAAACTACCCTTATGCATGGGTGGGAGCCAGACTGGTACGAGATGTTTAAGAATCTGTAAAACTTGTTCTCATGTACACGAATGGTTTGTCTTTTATGATATACGAACTGCAGAACTGAGTCACGAAATGTCGGAGTTTGTCATTTGCATGGGCCTAAATTGCCGCAAGAGGATGAAGAGGAGGATAGTCACTCCCTGGGGAAGCAAATGTATTGTTCAGTCCGTCTCTATGTACTCCTGTATTTTGAACTCCTTTACAAAAACCAAGAACTGTTGCAACGATAGCAAATGCGTGATCTTCCAACATGATGGCTTCTCGGACATCAATCATGATGAATATCCATCTCGAGTTGGAGGTAGCATTTCTCATGAGACGAGATTTCGTCCAGCCCCAAAAACGCCATAAGCTAATCTCGTGAGCCTCTTTATGAATAGCAAGGGTGTGCCAGCGAATGAGGCATTGACGAGCCAAAATACGCCATTCTAACATTAAGCGTCAGATTGGGCGCAGCGATGATCGAGTGCTTTGACCATATCTCTCAACCGTTGAGACTACCATAGATATCGAGAAGTTGCTCAAACACATAGCCGGGAAGCTTAATACCATTCTCTGTGATGAGCTTGGAAATTAGATCAGGGGGCTATACCCATGTTAGCAACTTAGTTGAGTAATAGTTTAGGAGAACACATACAGTAAAGTCGACGGCGTCAACTATATCCTTACTCTTGTTATCAACGCTGAAGTCAAGGATATCCTGCTTGAATCCGATATCCCGTTGGTCCATAACAAACTTGCGCGCAAACTTGTGTGTCTCAGCGGCAACGTAAAAGGGAAGACCAGCCTCAGCAGCCAACTTGGAAAGTTGTAGAGTACCCATTCGAGAGATGATACCGCCGTTGGATGTGACGGCTTCAGCACCCACAATCACCATATTGACCTGACGCAGTAGACCCATGACATACGCCACTGAAGCCTCTGCGATCTCGGCGACTGGAATACCCTTTGAGCGGAGTTCGCGTACTATGCGATCACTCTCCTCAACACGGGTCTCCTCACGCACGTAGATGACCTTGAACTTGGCAGCACCGAGGTTCTGCACAGCACGCTCCAGAATTCCTACAACCGATCGCGAAGCACCATGTGTGAGAATGCACTGGCCCTCATGAATAAGTCTCCATCCTGCGTCGGCGATACCCTCACGCGCAGCGTTAGCACGCTGGGCAAAAAGGCGTCCGTTTCGAAGGAGATGCTGTCTCACGGCCTCAAAGCTGCCATCTTGTTGACGGAGGGAAGAAACGAGATATTGAAGGAAGAGATCTGTTCCGGCGGAGAGAGGCACGGGGTTGGAAACGGAGGCTTTGAGGCGATCGGAGTGGGCTTTGACGGTGTCGAGAATCTCGAATACGGTGGTGGAAGGGTGAGCGTTGAGGAGGACGATGAGAGATTCGATGGCGGCGACGGGTTTGGTGAGGTAAGGGTCTGAAGAGAGAAGGCCACGATATGTCTCGACGATGCTGGATTGCATTAGAGGAGTGAGAAACGAGGGAGCTTAAAGACGTACTCGAAGTCGGATGTTGAAGAAGGCTGCTGTTGCTCAGCAGGAGCAGCGGCTTATAAAGTCAGTATAATTGCAGGAGTTAGAAAGGAAGTATATTTACCTGTTGAGTCGACAGTCGCCATGATAAAAAGGTGTGCGGAGTGGATGTCAAGAGATCAAGATGATACTATTCCCAAAGTCTTTAATCTGTTAGAGGGGGAATTTTCGACATTGGTGAGTCAATCCTCTCGGGAGCTGGTTTGGCGGGGTGGGTGG